>JACXSL010001031.1:0-45022 GCA_019514585.1 Dendrobium officinale
ACAATAATTATCTAGTCATATAATAATCACACCACAATCACATAATCATTTCATGACCACACACTTATACTCAATAACAAATTCCAATTATTCAATGATCCCACCATAATCATATAATCATGCATATGAGCAATCCAATATATAATGATCACCCCACAAACACACCAATTATGCATTGACCTCACAATTCATTCAAATCACCAGGTGTAAAATACAGAAATGCTCACACATTTATGCAAGCTTGGTTGGAAAGAAGAGAAAGGAAAACCCGATGTTTGCCTGACCAGATCGAAATGCGAATAAGTACTACTTGAAAATCACCTGAAAGGTATCAAAATAGTTAGAAAGAGTAAGGAATATAACTTAAACAACTACAAGGGAAAAACTCAACATTAACTAGTGAAAGTGAACAAAATTGCTTAGAAAAAACAACAACCACTAGGCATACTCTAATAATTACTCGGGAACTGAACTACCACTCAAAAAAGTCAAATTTTCACTACGGAAACTCAGAGTAACCTGTGAGGAATGGCTCGACAAACCACTCAAAAATGTCAACAAACCTGTCTTGGAAAGCCAAACACTCACTCGACTAGAGGTTGAGGGTGACAAAGGATAAGGGATCACACTTGACGACACCCAGCGCATCTGTCGAGGTGATACGAAGAGGACATGGGAAACACTCGAGATCAGACTGATGCATATGCCTAAGTGATACGAAGAGGACAAGAACACTCGATGATCCACCTCCTGCGCTTCTGTCGAGATGAAACGGTTAGAGGACGGGAACACTCAAACATAAATCACCTGGCACATATTGATGAGGTGATACGAAGAGGACTCGATGATCACCTAGGGCATCTTATGAGGTGATATGGAAAGAGGACATGAACACTCGTATGATCACCCAGAGCATATATCGAGCTGATACAGAAAGGACAAAACAACACTCGACTATCACCTCGTGCATATGCCGAGATGAAATGATAGAGGAATGTACACTCGACCAATCACCTAGTGTATCTACGAGGTGTTATGAAGAGGACAAAGGAACACTCGACGATCACCAGCACATTTTATTGAGGGTGATACGAAAAGGGAAGGAAAACACTCTCCACATCATCACGGGCATTTTGGCCACAGGTGATGCAAGAGGAGGATAATGTAAATACTACGAGATGATGCAACCAGACAATAAATGAGAGGTGATACGAAACTAAGAGAAAAAACACTCAACGATCACCCGACCCCACCTATAACCGAGATGATACGAATTAGGAACAGTAACACTCGACGATCATCCGAACCCACGCATCTGCCGGAAATGTTACGAAGAGGGCAAGAAAACACTCGATGATCACTTGGAGCATCTACCGAGGTGATACGAAGAGGAAAGTAATGCTCGACGATCATCCATCGCATTTTACTGAGGTGATATGAAGAGGAAATGAACACTCGATGATTCACCCAACATATATGTCGAGGTGATACGAAAAAGGACATGAAACACTCAACGATCACACCGACGCATATGTCGTAGGTGATACAAAAAGGACAGGAACACTTCACGATCACCCGGCACATATTCTGAGGTGATACGAATAGGACAAGTAACTCAGTAAACCCCCTTATAAGAAAAAGGAAATAGGGGGGAATGAAATAGGTGGTTAATATGCCTCCCAGGGACTCTGTCGGGCACCCAACCAGAAAAGAGGGGGAGTTCAATATTTGCCTGATCATATTCGCAACGGTGAATGAGAACACCTCAATACACACCTGACCATATTCACAATAGTGAATAAATGAGCTTCCCAAAGTCTAATGTCTATCTGACCATATTTACAACAGTGGTACAAAAGATGAAAGAACACTCAACAAATCACCTGACACATATTCTGAAGTGATACGAATAGGACAAGGAACTCAGTAACCCCCTTATAAGAAAAAGGAAAAAAGGGGAATGAAGAGGTGGTTAAGTATGCCTCCCAGGGACTCTGTCGAGCACCCCAACCAGAAAAGGGGGATTCAGTTCAATATTCATCTGATCATATTCGCAATGGTGAATGAGAACACCTCAATACACACCTGACCATATTCACATTAGTGAATAAAGAGCTTCCAAAAGTCTAATGTCTGTCTGACCATATTTACAACAGTTGGTACAAAAGATGAAAGAACACTCAACAATCACCCGATGCATATGCCATGAGGTGGTGATATGAAGAGGAACAGGAAACACGACCAACGACCACCCGATGCATAAGCCCAAGGAGATCAGAAGAGGACAAAGAACACTCAATGAGTACCGCCTAGTGGATAAGCCTGACGTAATTAGAAGATGACAAAGAATACTCAAAGGTCCACCCGGTGCATAACCACGAGGTGATCAGAAGAGGACAAAGAGCACTCAACGACCACCCCGGTGCATAAGCACGATGTGATCAGAAGAGGACAAATAAAACTCAATGACCACCCGGTGCATAAGCACGAGAGGTGATCATAAGAAGGACAAAGGTCACATCTACCGAGTCTATGTGCGTGTAGCAGAGTTCCTACCTGACATATATATCTGATGGTAGGATAAATAGAAACTCAACAACCACCCGACTGTGGGTCTAAAAGGTGGTGTGAAGAGGAAATGGAGTCCTCCCAGTGGCAAAAAGGGACCTCCTGAATATAGGAATCCATAAGTTAACACCAAAGGGGAAAACTCTTCACATGGATCTGTCCATAGAGGAGCATCGATATGGAAGGAAGACGAAATACACTCATGCTAAATCACGGTAAAAACTATCATGAAATAAAAATGAGAAAGAACATAATAGAACAATCCCATGTAGAAAGATCCAAGGGAATGAACCCAGCTGATAAATGGAATAAGGACTTGAATGGAAGAGTGACTTCCAAAACAAGTAAGAAAAATTAACAACTTGAATGGGATAGTGGCTCCCAAACAAGTGAGCAAAACCAATAATCATTGCTTGGACTTGGTGCTCTTAGGTAGTTTCACTCCTTCGGTTTCCACTTGTGTTGATCTAGCTTCTTTGGTGGTTAATTGGGTATTTATTTTACCTTATTTTTCTTATTGGGCTTGGCCCCAACTCTTTTCCTATGCTGGTTGTTTTTCCCCATGTTGTTATCATATTTTTCTTGTTGTTGGCTTTCCCTATGTTAATGGTCCTTTTTTTCCCTATGTTGATACCATATTTTTCCCTGCAACTAGTTGTTATGTTTTAGAACTTGATGTTTTTATAATACTATGTCATTAACTACTCATTTATATGGGTTAACCTTAGAAGCTTCTATTGATCGTTTGGGCGGCTATAATTAAGTGATCAATTTTGACCATTTCTAGCCTACTCCTATGTGTGTGTGTGTATATATATGTTGTTTTTGCTGCTGGAAGAGATTGGTTGTTATAGTTGTTGGTGTAATCGCACTAAAAACCGGCAGGTTATTTAGCTTGCAAGTTATCTTCTTCTACCTAACTTTTTCTATTTCATCTTGGTCTTTTATCTAATCTTCTCTTTACGGTTTCCCTTCCACCTGTATCTTTTTTCTCCAAATATTGTGAGTGTAAGGTGTTGTTGTGCCCCATTTGTTTGTATTTATCGGAGGCGCGCAAGACTTGAGCTGGATCATAATTTTTGTGGCGAACCACTTGTTTGATTTTTCTTTTTGAGCATCATTCTCTATTTTTGTGATTTGCATGAGACGTGACCTTACAAGGTTGTTCTGAGAGTATTTTAATTTAGTTGTTTGGTAAATTTTGTGTGCCTTCTTATCAATTTTCTAAGTTTTTTTATTTCCTATTTAGTTTTTCAATATTTGTGTGTATGTTTATATTATATTGAAAAGGATTGTTGCCAAATTGCATTTTTAGTGTTCTCCTATTTGCATTTCTACCTGCATCTTTTTTCTCAAAACTTTGATAAGCTATAAGGTGTCATTGCATCGTGTTTTATTTTAAGTTCTAAGCTATTATTGTGTCATGCTTTATTGAAAGTTGAAGTGTTGTTATGTAATATTCTATTATAAGTTGTAAGGACTTGTTGTGTCTTGTTTAATGTGAGTTTGAAGTGGTTTGTGATCTAAAATTTTGTTAGTTTATTTTTTTATGGAAAGAAAGTCTTTTTGTTGAACTTAGTTAGTTTTTAGATTGCATCAATTTGGTATCAGATATTTAGGTTGTTGGGTGAGTCTTCCTTTCTCTTAAAAAAAATAAGATAGTCAAAATAATCAACAAGTAGATTGACACTATAGCTTTATGCAACAAAATGGTTAATCTATAATAACAAATGAAAGAAATGACTAATACCCTGGCTGCACTAAATCCAAAAGAAAAAAACTATTTTAAAATAAAATGTGAAACCCAACAAGTGACATCTATATTCCAACAAACAGATTCTAGCTATCTACAAAACGTACTTTGGAGAACGCCTATTGATAAAGTTAATTTTTTAATTAACCTTGATTCAATTCATAATATTGGGAGTAAGTTATCATGTTTTCCTTTGTGGAAGCAATATCTTCAAAAAAAAAAAAGAAATACAGTCATGCTATGCACTTCAAGATGCTTGTTTAGTCTAAATTTAAGACTCAAACAACAGACAAAGTTTAAGATGTAAACATAAAAGAAGAGAATGTGAGGAAGAAAAAAGAACTCAAATTGGAGACAATGGCCATGGAGGAAGCTGTTGATAAAATATTTATAGCTCATCAAAATTTTAAAGAGAACATGAAGCTTATTATAAAGGATGAAGAACTTGAATTGATGAATCTAACTGTGTTAAGTAAAGGTTTATCATCCATTATTTTTCATGACAATGATACTTTGATTAGCAGTATTCTATTAAAAGATATTGAGGTTTTTTAAAGAGTTGATTCAATCACATATCATTTAAAGACTTATTTTGAAAAAAAAAAATCCTACCATTATTGAAAAGATATTAAAAGGTGCTGCTAGAAGAATAGAGTTTTATGGGGCTTTTCCCCTTACTATTCCTGATGATGTTGTGGAAATACATACTACACAAACAAGATATGGAGTGCACCAACGATTCTTGGTTAGATGGAATGAACATCCCCCTGACTGACAGTTAAAGATGAGAAGTTGCATCTTCATCATCCAAATATCTACCAGCGGATTACTGAAGCATTTTCATCAAGATTTGATATTCTTCCACTAAGGGAGAATTATTGTAATCATGTTTTATCAATTTATGTCTTTTATTTTATTTCTTTTTTTCCATATATTTTTTGATACTATATAAGTTTATTTTGTATGGCCCTTATGGAAAATATCTCATGATAATGATTTGATTAGGCGCTCTTAGGAAGTTTCACTCCTTTGGTTTCCACTTGTGTTGATCTAGCTTCTTTGGTGCTTAGTTGGGTATTTAGTTTGACATGTTTTGTTTATTAGGCTTGGCCCAACTCTTTTCCTATGAAGGCTATTTTTCCCAATGCTGTTGTCCCATTTTTCCTATTGCTGGCTTTCCCTATGCTGGTTATTTTTCCATGTTGCAGTCCCATTTCCCTACTGGTAACTTGCCTTATGATGGCTATTTTTCTCTATGTCGTTGTCCTGTTTTTCCCCACTGCTTTGTTAGGTTTCCACATTGTTGTTTTCCTATACAAAATACATTAACTCCTCATTAAATGGGTTAACTTGAGAGGCTTCTATTGGTTGTTTGGACGGCATAATTAAGTGAGCAATTAATGATCATTTCCTCCCTTCTTCCCCTATATACATGAGTTATTTTGTTGCTGGAAGAGGTTGGTTTTTATTGTTGTTCGTGTAGTCGCAGAAAAACCTACGAGTTATTTAACTTCTGAGCTATCTTCTTCTACATTACTTTTTTTATTTCGTCTCGATCTTCTATCTAATCTTCTCTCAACGATTTCCCTTCCACTTGCATTTTACTTTTCAAAATATTATGAGTGTAAGGTGTTGTTGTGCCCCGTTGTTTGGTATTTGCTGGAGGCCCGCCAACTTGAGCTGGATCATAAATTTTGTGGTGAATCACTTATTTGATTTTTTTCTTTTGAGCACAATTCTCTATTTTCACGATTTGCATGTAAGGTGACCTTATAAGGTTGTTCTGAGGGTACTTTAATTTAATTGTTTAGGGTGGTGAACCACTTATTTGATTTTTTTTCTTTTGAGCACAATTCTCTATTTTCACGATTTGAATGTAAGGTGACCTTATAAGGTTGTTCTGAGGGTAATTTAATTTAGTTAGTTTAGTTATTTCGTGTGCCTGTATATCAATGTTTTAAGTTTCTATTCCTATTAAGTTTCTAATATTTGTATATATGTTTATATTATATTAAAAGATGGTTATGTCTCAAAATTGCATTTCTAGTGTTCTGCCTATTTTATTGCATTCCAACTTGTTTATTGTATGTTTGTAAGGACTTATTGTGTGTCATGTTGTTTAATGTGTGTTTAAAGTCATTGCATTTCTAAGGTTTTGTTTGTTTATGTTTTATGGAGAGAAGTTTTTTTGTTTGCGATCGTAGTTATTTTTAGATTGCATCAATTTAGTATCAGAGATTAGGTTGTCGGACGAGTCTTCCTTTCTCTTAAAAAAAAGGATAGTCAAAATATTTAAAAAGTAAATTGGCAATATATATTTATGCAACAAATGGTTAACCTACAACAACAAATGGAAGAATTGCCTAATATCCTGGCTGCACTAAATCCAAAAGGCAAATCTATTTTAAATCAAAATGCGAGATCCAATAAGGTGACATCTATATTCCAATAAGAAGATTTTAGCTGTCTGCAAAACTCACTTTCTAAAAAGCTTATTGATGAAGTTGGTTCTTGAATTAATCTACATTCAGTTCATAAAGTTAGTAGTTAGTTATCATGTTTTCCTTCTGGGAAGCAATATCCTCAAAATAAAGAAATGCAGCTAGGTTATGCTCTTCAAGATGCTTGGTTTATCATTTATCTAGTTGATCATATTGTGAATAAATTTGAGACTCAAACAACAGATAAAGTTGAAGTCTTAGATAGGTTGGTAGCATGTGATAAATGATGTATTAAAAGAAAGAGTGAGGTAAAATACATAGACTGCAAAGAGATGAATGATCGTGAAAGGCATAACAGAGAAGCTATTATTCTTGATAAGCGATATGATATGAGCGAAAAACTGTTGTATGTTGATCAACTTATCTACTTCACAAAAACTTTTGAATGAAGTAAACATAGAAGAAGAGAATGTGAGGCAGCAAAAAGAAACTGCAAATGGGGGACAATGGCCATGGAGGAAGCTACTGATAAAACCTTTATAGCTCATTAAAATATTAAGGGGAACATGCATCTTATAGAGGATGAACAACTTGAGTTGATAAATCTAACTGCGTTAAGTAAAGGTTTTACCATCCATTATTTTCCTTGACTATGATACTTTGGTTAGAAGTATTTTATCAAAAGATATTAAGCTTTTTAAAAAAAGTTGGATCAATCAAATATTATGTAAAGCCTTATTTTAAAAAAAAAAAATCTTCCATTATTGAGAAGATATTAATAGGTGGTGCTAAAAGCATAAAGTTGTGTGGGACTTTGCCCCTTACAATTCCTGATGTTGTTGTGGATATTGGTACACTACTCAAACAAGATATAGAGAGCACCGACTACTCTTGGTTAGAAAGAAAGGACATTCCCCCAGACTGACAGTTGAACATGGGAAGTTGTCGCTTCGTCATCCTGATAGCTACCAGCGGACGACTGAAACATTCTCATCATGATAAGAAATTCTTCCACTAGGCGAGAATTGAAGGAATCATGTTTTACCATTTTATATCTTTTATATTATTTCTTATTTTCTTATATTTTTAAAAGATATATGCGTTTTTTTTTTATGGCCCTACGATGGAAAACAACTTATGATTATTCTTGCATTTGGTGCTATTATGAAGTTTCACTAAATTGTTTTTCACTTGTGTCGATCTAGCATCTTTGGTGGTTAGTTGGGCTTTTTTTTTGGCTTATTTTGCTTATTGGGCTTGGTCCAACTCTTTCCCTATTTTGGTTGTTTTTCCTCATGTTGTTGTCTCATTTTCTCTACTGCTGGCTTTCCCTATGCTTGTTGTTTTTCCCCATGATGTTACTCCGTTTTCACTGCTACTAATGTTAGGTTTCCACCTTGTTGTTTTCCTATACTAAGTGCATTAACTCCACATTAAATGGGTTAAATGGGTTTCTCCATTTTCTGTACTGTTGTTTTCCTATACTAATTGCATTAACTCTTTTGTTTTGAGAAGTTTTCCTAAACTAAGTACATTAAATGTGTTTCCACCTTGAAAGGCTTCTGTTGGCAATTTGGGCGGCATGATTAAGTGAGAAATTTATGACCATTTCTCCCCTTCTACTCTATATATATATTGATTGTTTTGTTGCTGGAAGAGGTTGGTTGTTATTGTTGATGGTGTAATCGCACTAAAACTTGTGAGTTATTTAGCTTGCGAGTTATCTTCTTCTACCATACCTTTTTCTATTTTGTCTTGATCTTCTATCCAAATTTCTCTACACTTTTTCTATTTCACATGTATCTTTCTTCTTCAAATACTTTTAGTCTAAGGTGTTTCTTGTGCCCCCACTTATTGGTATTTGCTGGAGGCGCGCCGACTTGATGAGCCACTGGTTTTATTTTTTCCATTAAGCATATTTCTCTATTTTACGAGATTTACAGTGTGAGGTGACCTTACAAGGTTGTTCTGAGGGTATTTTAATTTTTTTTCTTGGATATTTTGTGTCTTCTTATTAATTTTTCTATCCTTCATTTCCTACTTAGTTTTCTATATTTGTGTATGTTTATGTTATATTGAAATGGAGTGTTGTCAATTATTTTTTTAATGTTCTCCTACTTGCATTCCTACCTGCATTTTTCTTCTCAAAACTTGAATAAGTTGTAAGATGGCATTGCGTCATGTTTTATTTTAAGTTCTATGGTATCTTTCTGTCCTGCTTTATGAAAAGTTCAAGTGTTATTGTGTCATATTTTATTGTAAGTTGTAAGGACTTGTTGTGTCCTATTTAATGTAAGTTTGAAGTGGTTGTATTCTAAGGTTTTATTTGTTTATGTTTTATGGAAAAGAAGTCTTTTTTCAAACTAAGTTATTTTTAGATTGCATCAATTTGGTATCAGAGATATAGGTTATCGGGCGAATCTTCCTTTCTCTTAACAAAAATGAATAGTCAAAATAATCAACAAGCGGATTGGCAATATATGTTTATGCAACAAATGATTAACCTACAACAACAAATGGAAGAAATGACTAATACTTTGGCTGCACTAAATCCAAAAAGAAAAATCTATTTTAAAAAAAAGGCGGGATCCAATAAGGTGACATCTATAGTCCAACGAGCAGATATTCTTATTGTCTGCAAAATCTTACTTTGGAGAACGCCTATTAATGAAATTGGTTACTCAATTTATCCTGATTCAGTTCATAATGTCAGTAGTAAGTTGTCATGTTTTACTTCTGGCAAGCAACATCCTCGAAAAAAAGAAATGCAGTCATGCTACGCTCTTCAAGATATTCAATTTATCATTTATTTATTATGGATAAGTTTGAGACTCAAACAGCAGACAAAGTTGAAGTCTTGGATAGGTTCGTAACATGTGAGAAATGATGTATTAAAAAAAAAGTGTGGTGTAAAAACAAACTGACAAAGAGATGCATGACCGTGAAAGGCACAATGGATAAGGTTCTATTCTTGAAAGGCGGTCTAATGAGGCTACGTTCAAGTATGTTGATCAACTGTTTGTTGTAAAAAGTAGCTAAATGAACCATCGATTAAAAAGGCATTCGAGGCGGAAGCCTCGAGGAGCGCCTCGAATCGAGGCGGAGGTCGGGCGAACTGAGGCTTAAGCCTCGAACGTTCGGGTGAGGCTTACGCCTTTTTTCATGGAGGCGTACGCCTCACCGCGTGAGGCGTCGAGGCGCATCGAGGCAGCCCCTCAAAAGCCAGAAAGTTACCTTCACAGTCAGCGAGCTACCGTTGTTTCTTCCGATCAAAATGTTGTAGCTTACAATCCGACAGGAAAGGGAAAGTCGTCGAAGGAGCAAAGTCGAACAGCCACGAAGGAGCCAAAGAAGCGACGCGTGCAATCTTTACACCTCCTGTGAAGCAACAAAGCCGAACAACAAGGACGAAAAGAGAAGATGAAAGGCAAACCGTAGACGCAGGCTAAGTTATTATTTATTAACTTAGTTAATATAACTTAAAATATAATTAAACAAATTAATTAAATAATTAATAATATAATTAGTGCATGAATTAATTATCTATTTTAACTTAATTTAATAATTAGTATTATTAATTAAATTTTAATATAATTAGCCTAATTAATATAAATTACATGTAAATTATGCGGTATGCTCGGTACTGAGCGGTACATGCTCGGTACTGAGCGGTACATGCTCGGTACTGAGCGGTACAGGCTCGGTACTGAGCGGTACAGGCTCGGTACTGAGCGGTACTGGCTCGGTACTGAGTGGTACTGGCTCGGTACGCTCGGTATTGAGCATATATTTTCATATGTTTTGTTTATTAGGCTAGGCCCAACTATTTCCCTATGATGGCTATTTTTACCCATGATGTTGTCCCATTTTCCCTAATGCTGGCTTTCACTATGCTGGTTGTTCTTTCGTATGTTGTAGTCACATTTTTCTTGCTGGTGGCTTTCTCTATAGTAGTTCTTTTTTTCCATGTTGCTGTCCCGTTATTCCCTATTGATGGCTATTAGGTTTCCACCTTGTTGTTTTCCTATACTAAGTTCATTAACTCCTCATTAAATGGGATAACTTGAGAGGCTTCTATTTGTTGTTTGGGAGGCATAATTAAGTGAGCAATTTATGATAATTTCCCCCTTTCTTGTCTTTTATACATAGGCTGTTTTGTTGATGGAAGAGTTTAATTGTCATAGTTGCTGGTGCAATCGCATTTAAAACAAGCAGTTTATTTAGCTTAAAAACTAACTTCTTCAACCAAAATTTTTTATTATTTTGTCGTCTCGATTCTTATATCTAATCTTATCTTCACGATTTCCCTTTCACTTGTATCTTTCTTCTCCAAATATTGTGAGTGTAAGGTGTTATTGTGCCCTGTTTGTTGGTACTTGCCGGAGGCACGATGACTTGAGCTGGATCATAATTTTTTTATAATGAACCACTTGTTCGACTTTTCCTTTTAGCACCATTCTCTATTTTTGTGATTTGCATGTGAGGTGACCTTATAAGGTTATTCTGAGGGTATTTTAATTTAGTTGTTTGGTTATTTTTGTGCCTTTTTATCAATTTTCTAAGTTTTTATTCCTACTAAGTTTTTTAATATTTGTATATTTTATGTTATATTGAAACGCGCAGCGGTTGTCAACTGCATTTCTAGTGTTCTCTTACTTGCATTCCTACCAGCATCTTTCTTCTCAAAACTTTTATAAATTGTAAGGCATCAATTCATCGTGTTTTATTTTAAGTTCTAAGGTATTGTTGAGTCATGTTTTATTAAATGTTGAAGTGTTGTTGTATCATGTTTTATTGTAAGTTGTAAGGACTTATTGTGTCTTGTTTAATGTTTGTTTGAAGTGGTTGTACTCTAAGGTTTTGTTTGTTTATGTTTTATGGAAGAAAATCTTTTGTCAAACTTAGTTTTTTTTTAGATTGCATTAATTTGGCATCAGATATTTACATTGTCGGGCAAGTCTTCTTTCTTATAAAAAAAATGAATAGTCAAAATAATCAAGAAGCGGATTTGCAATATATGTTTATGCAACAAATTATTAACCTACAATAATAAAAGAAAAAAATGACTAATACCCTAACTGCACTAAATCCAAAAGGCAAATCTAATTTAAAACAAAATGCCAGATCCAATAAGTTGACATCAATATTCCAACGAACATACTCTACCTGTCTGCAAAATTCACTTTAAAGTATGAATTTTGATGAAGTTGGTTCTTTAATTTATCCTGATTTGGTTCTTAATTTTATTAGTAAGTTGTCATGTTTTTCTTCTGGAAAGCAACATCCTCAAAAAAAGAAATGAAGTCAGGCTATGCTTTTCAAGATTATCGGTTTATTATTTATCCAGCCGATGATATTGTGGATAAATTTGACACTCAAACAACAGACAAAGTTAAATTCTTGGATAGGTTGGTAGCATGTGAGAAACGTTATATTAAAAGAAAGAGAGGTGCAAACACAGACTAACAAAGAGATGCACGACCATGAAAGGCACAATGGAGAACTTACTATTCTTAAAGGTGATAAGATGAGGCGACATTGTAGAATGTTGATTAACTTGTCTGTTGCAAAAAAATGTTGAATGACGTAAACATAAAAGAAGAGAATGTGAGGCAACTAGAAGAACTCCAATTGGAGACAACGGCCACGGAGGAAGCGGTTGGTTGATAAAACCTTTATAACTCATCAAAATATTGAAGAGAATATGAAGCTCATAGAGGATGAATGTACTTGTTGTGTCCTGTTTAAGGTGAGTTTGAAGTGATTGTGTTCTAAGGTTTTATTTGTTTATGCTTTATGGAATGAAGTCTTTTGTTTGCGATTATATTTTATATTTATATTGCACTAATTTGGTATCAGCGATTTAGGTTGTCGGGCGAGTCTTCCTTTAAAAAGAATGGATAGTCAAAATAATCAACAAGCAGATTGGCAATATATGTTTATGCAACAAATAATTAACCAACAACAACAAATGAAAGAAATGACTAATATCATGGTTGCACTAAATCCAAAAAGAAAATCTATTTTGAAATAATATGCGGGAACCAACAATGTGACATTTATATTTTAACGAGCAGATTCTAGCTGTCTGCAAAGCTCATATTGGAGAACGCTTATTGATGAAGTTGGTTCTTCAATTAATCCTGATTTAGTTCATAATATTAGTAGTAAGTTACCATATTTAATGAGGCCACGTTGTAGTATGTTGATCAACCTGTCTACTCCAAAAAGTTGCATAATGAAATAAACATAAAAGAAGATAATATGAGACAGCCAAAAAAATTGTAACTAGGGACAACGGCCATGGAGGAAGTTGTTGATAAAACATTTATAGCTCATCAAAATATTAAGGGGTACATGCAGCTTATAAAGGATAAACAACTTGAATTAATGAATCTAGCTGTATTAAGCTATGTTTATCATCCATTATTTTCCTTGACAATGATACTTTGGTTAGAAGTATTTGTATCAAAATATGTTAAGCTTTTTGAAAGAGTTTGTTCAATCACATATCAAGTAAAGCCTTATTTTGAAAAAAAAATCCTTCCATTATTGACAAGATATTAATAGGTGCTGCTAAAAGCATATAGTTGTGTAAGACTTTTTCCTTTACTATTCATGATGATGTTGTGGATAACCGTACTATTCAAACAAGACAAGGAGTGCACCGACGACTCTTGGTTAGATGGAATGGACATCCCCTTGACTGACAGTTGGTGATGAGGAGTTGAAGCATTTTCATCCTGATATTTACCACCGGATGACTTAAGCATTCTCATCAGGATATGAGATTCTTTTACAAGGGGAAAATTGATGGAATCATTTTTTTATCATTTTATGTATTTTATTTTATTTCTTTTTTCCTTATGTTTTTGGATGATATATAAATATATTTTATATGGCCCAATGATGGAAAACAACCCATGATCATGTTTGGATTTGGTTATCTTAGGAGGTTTCACTCCTTTGGTTTCCACTTGTGTTGATCTTCATTCTTTGGTGGTTAGTTGGATATTTATTTTGGCCTGTTTTTCTTATTCGGCTTGGCCCAACTCTTTCCATATGCTGGCTCTTTTTTCCCATGCTATTGTTCTATTTTTTCCCATATTGTTGACCTATTTTTCCCTGTTGCCGGCAGTTAGGTTTAGACCTTATTATTTTCCTATACTAAGTTCATGAACTCCTCGTTCTCTGGGTTAACTTGACAGGCATTTATTGGCTATTTGGACGGCATATTTATGTGAGAAATTCTTGACCATTTCCCCCCCTATCTATATATATATATTATATATATTATATATATATATATATATATATATATATATATATATATATGTATGTATATGGGGGTATGTGGGGGGGGGGGGGGGGGGGGGGGGGGGGTGGGGGGGGGGGGTGTGTGGTGGGGGGGGGGGGGGGGGGGGGGGGGGGGGGGGGGGCTATTTTCTTATTGGAAGAGGTTGGTTGTTAGCGTAATCGCAGTAAAACCTACGAGTTATTTAGCTTGCGAGTTATCTTCTTCTACCATACTTTTTTCTATTTTATCTCGATCTTTTATCTAAATCTTCTATCAACGGTTTTCCTTCCACCTGAATCTTTCTTCTCCAACTATTATGAGTGTAAGTTGTTGTTGTGCCCCTTTTGTTAGTATTTGTCAGATGCGCACCGACTTGAGCTGGATCATAATTTCTGTTGCGAACCACTTATTAGATTTTTTCTTTAAGCACCATTCTCCATTTTCATCATTTGCATATGAGGTTGTTGGAGAATTTTTGTATCCTCAAACGAATTGCATATTTTGTCATCGAGTACGGCATAAGAACATGATATATCACCCCGAATGGTAAAAATATCATTTCTTTATGGACTCAATAATAAAATTTATAATTTAAAATAGAGATTCCCTCACTCAATGTTTGGTCGAGTGGGGTTTATTTATTTCTGGGGTATAGACATCCCATAGGGGCAAGCCCCTATGGTTAATTACATCCCAATTTTTGATTTGGGAAAACTTTTGATTAAACTAGTGGGTTTCTTTCTTTTGGAAGTCATTTTAGACATATGCTAAAGTTTGTTTTTTTTTTAAAAAAAAAATCCAAGAAAGTCTTAGTTAAAGGATTTGGTCCTTTAAGAATTTCAATGAGAAGTTGATCAACTTAGAATCAAATTTTTGGACTGAAGTCCAAGGGAAGGTGAAGTAGGAGCACTTGATTCTGAGAGACACTCAGAGGTGCTCAAACTATCGTATATTGGGCTTTACATTTTAGAAATCTAATTTTGGTTTAAGTTGATATTTTTATTAGAAGATTGAGGCTTACATCTCAACAACACTTGTTGGAGGAATTGCCCGAAAGATGAGGGCTTATAGGATAATTTAAAATCAACCCTTGCCTCGGACCCTAAGACTAAGGTGAGGACTACCGATAGGTAGAGCCTCACACCTAAATTTAACGAGTGCGAAGGGGCTTACAAACTACGCCTCACAAGAGGCATAGCCTGCCCGACCTCTGGATTTATTGTCCCGCCTGGAAGGGACTACAAGCTAACCCTCCTAATCGCTTTTAAAACCATGTCATCCGGTCTCAATGCAAATGTAGAATGGGGAGGTTGTTTTTATTTAGAAGGTAGGGCTTATAACTTGGCTTTCAGGCCAAGATGCCTAATTATGTATGGTATGCAAATGCTGACTCACAAAACAAAAAATTTTGTTATCTAATCCTTATGTGAGGGCTTTCTATATGCAACATGTTTTGGGCTATACATGATTGTCTTAATTTTTTGAAAACTTGGCTCCTTTAAAGGGAGCCATGCAAGACTTTCTTATTTATTAGAAAATTGTGGATCCTAAATTAATTTTTTAAATTGATTACATTTTAATGGGTAGAAATCTTATTTTTGTCCTAAGAGCCTACCGCATCAAACAGTCCAAGCCACACTCAAACAAAAGTAAGGAAAGAAACTTATGAAAAAGATGCATTTCTATTGCACAACCAGGTAAACAATCAAAGCATGCTTTTATTTATGAATAAAGTACAAGGAATGAAAACAGAGTCCACATTATTACAACCAGATTTGGCAGCTGAGTTGCCTGTCATTATACAACCCAGTCAAATTTACAGACTCTACTTGTGGGTTTCTTCAGGCTCTTGACTTTTGAATGGACATTGGGCTTCACCTTTGACAGGTACATCCTTCTAGTCCACTTCATTCTTTTGCTCCAAACCCCCACAAGTTTGATACAATTATAATTCTATCAAATACATGTTTGAAAAGAAAAGAGACTCAAACTTGCAGTGGATTAGAAGCAGTTTATATAATAAAGCATCATATTAAGAATTTTGTTTAGCACTTAGAGTGTCAAACGCATACTTCTACCCTATTGGCCACTTCTTTGGGGGGGTTTAAGCAGCACCTGTCATGCAATTAATTTATTATTTATGAGCGCCCCCCTTTTAGATATGGCCACCTGCAAGAAGAACATGTATATTTCTACACTATCCACTTAAGGGCAAGTGCCCACAACACAGACAATCCAAGGGCATTCACACCACAACATCAAACACATGCGCAGAAAAAAAAAATTCTAATCCTAGCATGCCTAAGGGGCTGTGCACCTAAGTGTGTGAGGCTTGTGTAGCATGTCACATTAAGCGTGTTTAGTTTGATTTTGGGAATGAAGATGTTTAATCTTTATCTAATGGTGGTTCACTTTAAGTTGTTTGTGACTTAAAGATTTTATTTAATTTTTAAATGTTTCATATTTAGGAGGGTTATGAAGAACTCATAAAGTAACCACATGCTTGCTTTTGGGCAAGTCTGTTACTTATGAATCCTAAGATACAATGGTGTAGGCATCCCGCCTTTTGGGGGAGATGCTTGGTCATTGTATCAAAAAGGAACCTAAGTAATTTTTAGGTGTTTTTGGAATTCTCTTAGTGTTTGGATAAGAGAAATATCTATCTAATACGGTAAGATAGACATGACTAAGGAGTTTCACTTAGGACTTGGTGAAATCCATCCAATAGGGTAGGATGAACTTCAACAGATTGGATAATTCCTAAGGGACGTCTATTGGTTTAGCATTTTAAATGTCATAGAAAAGATCACTCAATTTGGGTTGAAAGAAGTAGATTACTTAGATTTTGGGTCTAAGAAGGGTGTCCAACATGTAGCTTTTGGACTACACGTTGAGGGATTCTCCTTAGCTTTTGGAGCTAAGAAGAGGAAGTAGGAATTCAACATTTAGCTTTTTGGGCTATATGTTGGAGAACTCTCTCTAGCTTTTGGAGTTAAAGAGATGAGAGATCTCTTACAACTTTGGAGTTGAAGGAGAGAGAACCTATAGCTTTTTCGCTAAGGTATAACATCTTCTAAGGCCTTTGGAACCTATAAAAGTGAATGGTGATTAGTAGCTTTAAGGCTACAAATCAAAAAGATTTCTCCTTGAATTGTTGTATTCAAGAAGTTGGGTTTCATTTGCTCGAGTTGGATCAAATAAAGGAGATTGATGTGTAGATTTGAACCACACATCAAAGATTCCTTGGACTTTCGGGTGTCCAAAGAGAGGAATTCATTCACCTAATTTAGGTTAGGAGAATGAAAAAAAAAGCTAGGATTTTGACTTCCTTGCTTAACATGAAATTATTTGTTGAGTTTGGTTCAACAAATAAATGATTTTTTATTGAACTACTTGTCGATTTTATTCGACAAATAGATGACTTGGAATAGGATTGATTCACTCTCAACATGAGTTGAGAAAATGAAACTTTCGTACAACTTTTCAATTGTACAAAAGGAGAAGAGAAGATGCAACTTTGGGTTGCAAGCTTCTAAAACCTCTTTGAATATTTGGTGTTCAAAGAGAGGAATTCATTCTCCCAGCTTGGGTTTGAGAGCATGAAAATGGGTTTAGATGCTCTCCTACAATCTTAGCTTGTAGGAAAGGGAGAGAGAAATGCAACTTAGAGGTTGCGAATCAAAGAAAGTCCTTTGAACATTTGTTGTCCAAAGAGGGGGGATTCATTCCTCCAATTTGGATTGGAGGGATGGAGGAGAAGGGATGCAACTTAAAGCAACAAACCCATGAACATGCTTTGAACATTTAGTGTTCAAAGAGGGCACGCACATTCTCATAATTTGGAGTCTTTAGAGAATGAGACAGTTTCCTACAACTTTTGAGTTGTAGGAAAGGAGAAATGAAATGTAACTTGGGAATTACAAAATTTCATGAATTCTCCTTGAATATTTGGTATTCAAAAAGAGATGATCATTCACTTAATTGAAGTCAAGTAAATGAAGATGGACGCTCATTTGTTGATTTTGTGACTCAACAAATGAAGGAGATAGCTTAGGATTTGGTCCTAAGCTCCAAATAATTTATGTAATGATAAGTTTGGAGACTTGAAAGGTCCCAAATAATCATGTATGAAAGAGGCTGATTGTTGATTTTGTCTCAACAAATTAAAGTTTGGACTTAAGATTTGGTGCTAAATCCTTGAAGATTTATGTGATAGAATGATTTAGAGCTTTGAGGGTACTCCAAAATGTCACACATGAAGGGGATATTTGTTGGTTTATATTCCAACAAGAGAGATGAAAGAACTTGAAAGTTGGTTCCAAGTTGCCAATGATTCATGCAATCTAAAACTTGGAGCTTTAAGAATGCTCCAAGCATTATGCATGAAAGAAGATTCTTCATCCCTCCATGAATGTTTTGGATCCATGGAAAGAGAAGATACGCATATGAAAGGAATTTCCCTATGTCTTTTAGAGTGTTTTGGACTCAATTAAGAGGGAAGAATATATTTCCTAAGGTCTTAGGAAACGTTTCTAAACCAATTTTGGCATGATTTAGAAACTTGGAGAAGAGAGATTGATCCCTATGACTTCTAAGAGATTTAAGATCAATTTGATATGATCTAAGAAAGAACCTAGGAATGCATGCATGTGTAGATGATTCTTCAAATCCGGGAATTTTAGTCAATCTCACCTTAAACATTCAATTTTGGAAGTTATAAAATAGAGTTAAATAATCCAAAAACATGAGAGGTCATGGGCCTTTGAGGGTCCATAAAACATCTCAAGTTCATTTCTTTGAATTAAATAAGCCTATTTAATTATCTTCCAAACTTTCATAAGTTAAGGATTGCAATCCAAATTATGCAAACTAACTTAGTTAAGTATGCAACATTTGGCTTGGAGATATCCACCATTTGTCTTTCATTCCAAATTTAAAGATGTATCGAAAGCGAATTCAAATAATTTCTTTTGTCATGGGATTTGAAACATGAACTTGAGGGTTCATGAAAGATCCCACCATTTGTTTGCAAGCTTCCAAAATCAATTGAATTCATTTTTCTTGACATTCAACAAATTTGGACAAAATCACAAATGTTAACGATGCAATTCCCAAATATCTAAGTTAATTTTGTCATAACCAACAATTTGCTAAAAGTAACATGCATGCTACAAGATGTGAGAGTCCCTACACATTATCATTCAAGATATGGTTGAGTGACAATACTTAGCCTAAGGTTTGATCGTATGCGAAAGTATTAGGCACAAAAGGAATGCTCTTACATGCATTTGAGGGGTTGTCAGATACAAATCTGACCACCCTACGCATATGGCATGTCTCTTTGGCTCTCACAAGAGAGCAAACAAACGGAAATCATCGAATTTCCATTATTTTGCGGAGAGGACAGCGCACATAGATTTTGGGGAAGCAAGCAAACAAAGTTTCTAAAGGACCTATGGCTTGGGGACGTCATCCACACATCAATGGCCTTAGGGGACCCTAGGTTTTACTAAGTTTTAGGGTTTTACCTCACCCGGGTTGCCCTAGCACTCCAAACCAAGTTTTGGCTCACTGTCCAAGTCCTTTGAAAGCTCCAAGCTGCTGTCCAAGGCCTTCCCAAGGAAGAAGACCGCTGTCCAAGCCGCTCTGGACGTCGCCGTAGCTGTCCAAGCCTTTCCGCAGGGTGGATTTGCTGTCCAAACTGCTCCAGACAGTAGTTTTCACTTTTTGGATTCTCCCAGAGGCTGCATGGCTGCTGGCCAAGTTTTTCCCAACGTCGCCGCTGCTGTTTGGGAGGTTTTGCAGGCTTCCTTTCCTGTTTGGAAACTTCCAACAGCCTCCAAATCGCCACGAACTCGTCGGAGTTGAAGGAGGAAGGGGGAGAAGCCACTAACTTTGCTGATTTTTTAGGAAGTGAATGGAGGGCTTAACCTTTGATTTACTTCTTGAGAATAAAGAAAAAAGACCTCAAATCTCCAACTCCATCTTCCTTTTTCTTAGAAGGGCCGCCTGCAGGGAGCTTGGGATTGTTGGAAGAGGGGCAACGGGCCGTGCGATGGAGTCGTACGCAAGGGAGTGGAGTTCCGCCCCCTTCCCTCTCGCTTCCTCGCGTTTCTTCTCCTCTCTTCAGGACGGGCTGAACAAAGAAGCAACGGGGGAGCCGATCGCTCCCCCTCTCCCTCCCGCGCTCTGTCTGGGACGGAACCAAAATGGGGGAGCCGAATGCTCCCCCTTTCTCTTCTTGCGTGCTCTTGGAGAGCACGAGCAGCAACAAAAAGCCACCGCCCCAAATGGACCAATCCCCTCTCTCATGCGTGAAAGGAGATGTTGCCATTGATCTCAATTTCTAATTTGAGAATCAAATTTAGCCCAAATTGACAAATTAGGGCTAAAATTGAATCTGAATCGAACTCGACTCAAACCGATTTGGGTTGGTTTGTGTCTGAGTGGCTCCGATCAAGTTAATTTTGCAAAATTAAGCTTGAATCGGCACCGAATTATGTCGAATTGGGCTCGACGACACTCGACGGTTCAAATTAAATTGATTTGATTTTAATTAAATTAAATTTGATTTAATTTAATTAAAATTGAGGCTTGATTCGGATTAATTTCACCTTGACGATGATCAATTGAGTTGATTGAGCGCGATCGAGCTTTGTCGGGCTCGATCGGGGTCGAGTCGATGCGAAAATATTCGTCAACAGAGGTTACCTTACAAAGTTATTCTAAGGGTATTTGAATTTAGTTGTTTAGTTATTTAGTGTGCCTACTTATCAATTTTTTAGGTTTTTGTTTCCTTTTAAGTTTTCAATATTTGTGTATGTTTATGTTATATTGAAAAGGAGTGTTGTTAATTGCTTTTTTAGTGTTCTCCTACTTGCATTCCTACCTGCATCTTTCTTCTCAAAACTTTGACAAGTTGTAAGGTGTCATTCCGTCATGTTTTATTTTAAGTTCTAAGATATTATTGTGTCTTGTTTTATTGAATGTTTAAGTATTGTAAACTATAAGGACTTGTTGTATAGTCATGTTTAATGTGAGCTTGAATTATTTGTGTTCTAAGATTTTGTTTGTGCATGTTTTATGGAAGGAGTCCTTTGTTTACTATCTTAGTTATTTTTAGATTGCATCAAGTTGGTATCAAAGATTTAGGTTGTCGAGCGAATCTTCGTTTGACTTCAAAAAGAAAAAATAGATATATAAAAAAATCAACAAAGAAATTGGAAATACATGTTTGTGCAACAAATGGTTAACCTACAACAACAAATGGAAGAAATGACTAATACCCTGGCTGCACTAAATTGAAAAGGAAAATCTATTTGGAAACAAAATGCGGGATCCAATAATGTGACATCTATATTCCAACGAGCAGATTCTAGTTATTGCAAAACTTACATCTGAGAATGCCTATTTATTAAGTTGGTTCTTCAATTAATCCTGATTCAGTTCATAATGTTGGTTGTAAATTGTCATATTTTTCTTCTAAGAAGCAACATCCTAAAAAAAAGAAATGCATTCATGTTATGTTCTTCAAGATGCTTAGTTTATCATTTTTCCATACGAGGATATTGTGGATAAATTTGAACTAGACAAAGTTGATGTCTTGCATAGAGCATGTGAAAAATGAGGTACTAAAAGAAAGAGTGAGGTGCAAACACAGACTGGCAAAGAGATGCATGACCGTATAAGGAATAATAGAGAAGATGCTATTCTTGAAATGCAATCTGATGAGGTTACATTACAGTATGTTGATAAACCTGTCTGTTACAAACATACTTGTCAATGGCGCAAAATAGCGCGCGTCATTGCGCTCGGCGTGGCGCGGTGCACCTACGGCGCCATGTTCATGGCGAGGCGCATGTGTTTAAAATAGTGCGCGCTATTTGTGCCACATGTGAGCCATGGCGCATTGCGACGACGCAAAATAGCTCGTCAAATTGTTTTTAAATCTCGGTATACTTATGAATATTTTTTATATTTAAAAATATATCTATATTTTAAGATAAACGACTATTCATTGCCCTAATTTCACGAAAGATTTTTTGTTTGCTGCATCCGCCGAACACATCCCACAGTCCCTTAGTCAAGGTCGCTGAATCCATCCCGAAGTCGAAGGTTTTCTGTTTGTTGCATTCGCTGCTTCCGTCGAATCTGCCCCGAAGTTGAAGTTGTTGTTTCCATCGAATTGTCTCGCAGAGCAGTGCTTCTGCCAAATCCACCCCTTCCTTCGTCTGTTCCAATAAAAAATCTTACCAGCTGACTCTGATTTGCAACCTCCGTCTGTTCCGCACAACTCTGTTGTTTTGCACGGCTATATCTTACAAGAATTTACAACTTAATAGGTATGCTCGGTACTGCTAGGTACATGCTCGGTACCGCCAAGTAAATGCTCGGTACCACTATATATATGCTGGATACCGCTTGGTACCACTAGTTACATGCTTTGTACCACTCGGTATAGCTCGATACAACTAGGTACACGCTCGGTACATGCTCGGTACCGCTAGGTACAAGCTCGGTATCGCTAAGTGCATGCATGATATCGCTCGGTACCGCTATGTAAATGCTCGATACCGCTCGGTACATGCTCGGTAACACTAGTTAAATGCTTTGTACCGCTCGGAACAGCTCGGTACAACTAGGTACATGCTCGGTATTGCTAAGTACATGCATGATACCGCTCGGTACCGCTATGTATATGCTCGGTACCACTCGGTACATGCTCGGTACCGCTAGTTACATGCTCTGTACCGTTTGGTACAGCTCGATACAACTAGGTATACGCTCTGTACCGCTCCCTAATTTCCATACAAACGAACTTCAAAATTCCTCTTATAAATAAATTTTGTTCTGGGGGTGCTGCCCTCGGAAACCCCTATAAGGTCGAACCCCGTCAGGGGGCAGCGCCCCCTTGGACCCCCGGCAGCCCCAATATTATGTTTCTTGCACAATATTATGTTTTTTTAATCTAAAAGTGTTTGATTTTAGGTGATTATAAAATGTCAGATTCATTTCAATCTTTAAAAAAAGATCCAGCATGAAAATATGCTATACTAACAAATGAATCCGACAACAACTGTGTGATATGAATTTTTTGTGGTAAAATAACAAAATGAGGAATTACACGCCACAAACAACACCTCGTTGGGGATTTTAGGAATGCAAGGCCTTGCTCTAACTGTCCCGAGCACGTGAAGTCTGAAATTAAGGCTTCCATGTTGGAAAAAAAAAAGATTTAAAGGAACAGTTTAATGATATATAAAATGTCAACCTTGCTGAAGAAGAAGGAGAAGACTTTGATGTGATGACAGATGATATTTTAGTTGCTAAACCATCCAAAATGTTGCGGACAAATAAATCTAACACATCTAGTCAATGATCGACATCTACATCTATCTTCAAAACATCATGACCTAAAGGTCCATTAGATACTTTCCTTACACCAAATCCTGAAGATGTAGTAAAGCATAGAAAATGTCAGTTTAACAAAGAAATGGATGCAGCTAAAAAAGAAATGAGGGGAACGGTTGTTCAAGTGTTCAGTAGATGGATGTACGATGCTGGGATTCCATTTAATGCTGTGAACTATGATAGTTTCCCTGCTATGGTGGAGCCACTTGGGCAGTTTGGACTTGGTATGAAACCTCTTAGTTATCATGGGTATGAATTACTTGTTTGAAGAAAGAGGTTGGACATACACATGAGCTATTGCGACGCCATCAAGAAGATTGTATACGATATGGTTGTTCTCTAATGGCATATGGATGGACGTTGAGGAATGGGAAAAGCTTAATAAATTTTCTTGTTAATTGTCCAAGAGGTAGTGCATTCATAGAATCAATTGATGCTACTTCTTTCTTCAAGAATGCTGTGAAAATGTTTGAACTTTTTTGCAAGTACATCGAGGTTATTGGACCACATAATGTGATTCAAGTGGTCACTGATAATGCATCCGAAAATGTTCTTGCAGGTTTGTCACAACTTTTATTCTAAAGTTATGTTATTTCATGAAGAATTTGTATATATCTTAACTTAAATTATAATGACATAACAGAAAAATTATTGATGGACAAATAACCTCACATTTAATGGACTCCTTGTGCTGCTCACTGTATGGATTTAATAATGGATGACATTTTCAAAATTCAAAAGCTAAGGCGATGCTTTGAGAAAGCAGTGGCAGCACACAGTTTTATATATTCTAGGCCTCGCTTACTTGAGTTAATGAGAAGGTGCACAAAACAAAGAGCATTTGTCAAACCCGCAAAGACTCGCTTTGCAACAACTTTCTTAATTTTACAACGTTTTCATCAACAATAACTGAACTTGAAGAAAATGTTTACTTGTGAGGAATTTATCTTGGGTCCTTATGCGAAAGAGACTAAAGCAAAACAATCTCAACATACAATCTTACAGCAATCATTTTGGAACACTATAGTGTATGCCTTAAAAATAGTTGGTCCTTTATTAAAGGTTCTTAGATTCGTTGATGGAGAGAAGAAGCCCCCAATGGCTTACATATATGAAGCAATTGATAGAGCAAAAGAGGCAATTATTGCAAGCTTCAATAACAGTGATTAGTATGATCAAATTTTTAAAATGATTGATAGAAGATGGGAAGTGCAATTACATCGGCCTCTTCATACAGCGGGACATTTTTTAAATACTGAATATTTTTTCAATAACCCTAATATTGCCAAGGATAAGGAAATAGCTGATGGTCTTTACCAATATATTGGAAGATTATCTCAAGATGTAGCTGAAGAAGATAAAATCAGTAATGAATTAAGTTTATACATTAAGGGGGAAGGACTTTTTGGTATTCCTCCAGCTGTAAGACAAAGAACTACCCGATCTCTAGGTATCATTATTTACAAAAATATTAAGACTGATTTGTTATATAATATTGATAAAAAAATCATTTCTTCCAGCTGATTGGTGGTTGGCATATGGACAATGAGCTCCCAATTTACAAAGCTTTGCTATCAAAGTCCTAAGTCTAACATGAAGTTCATCTGGATGCAAACGTAATTAGAGTATTTTTTAACATGTAAGTATTTTATAATGTATGTGTTGATTTTTTATATATGTTCATAATATAGTAATGTAATAATATTTTAATTGCAGCTTCATAGCAAACGAAGAAGCAAATTGGATCATAGTCGCTTAAACGATTTAGTTTATGTGAAATATAATAGAGCACTGATTCGGAGATTCAATCATCGTGATGTCATTGATCCTATTTCTTTGACTAAGATAGATAATGCAAATGAATGGCTAACAGGAAAATTAGATGATGTGTCTAATGAAGAAAATGACTTTATTGCTGAAGAGAAAGATTTAACTTGGATAAGTATTGCTAAAGCTACTAGGGTTTATGATAAAAGCTATAATATTCGGAAAAGATCTAAAGAGAAAGAGAAAGAATTTTCAATTAGCCATGATGTTGCTATTGAGAATAATGATGAGGGTGATAAAGAGGATTTTGAAGTAGGAGACAATGTTGAAGAAGATAATGAAGCTTTTTTAACATTTGCTGATGATGATAATTCCCAAGAAGAGTAGATTAAATTCTTATTTGATCTTTTAAAAAAAAGATTGTAATATTTGAATTATGAGATATTTGGATGTTACTTAGTCAAACTTATATATGTTATGGTTGTCTTTTATTATTATGATAGCATGTCTTTCATTTTTAATAATATTTCATATTCATGCTTATTATTTTATAATTTTTATATAGCTTGTGCCGTGTTCAAAATAGCACGTGCCGCGCCGTGCGCTATGCTTCATGGCTCCAAATGGACCTTTGTGCCATGGTGCGCCATTCGCCGTTAACATGTATGGTTACAAATAACCACTGAATGAAGTACATAGAAGAATAGAATGTGAAGAAAGCAGAAGAACTGCAATTGGGGACAATGTCCTTGGAGGAAGCTATTGATAAAACCTTTAAAACTCATCAAAATATTGAGGGGAACATGTAGCTTATAGAGGATGAACAACTTGAATTGAAAAATCTAACTACGTTAAGTAAATATTTATCATCCATTATTTTCCTTTACAATGATACTTTGGTTAGCAGTATTCTATCAAAAGATCTTGAGCTTTTTGAAAGAGTTGGTTCAATCACTTATCATATAAAGCTTTGTTTTGAGGAAAAGACTTCCATTCTAGAGAAGACATTAACAGGTGTTGTTAAAAGCATAGAGTTGTGTGGGACTTTACCATTATTATTCATGATGATGTTGTAGATATCCCTACTACTCAAACAAGACATGGAGTGCACCGACAACTCTTGGTTAAATGGAATGGACATCCCCCTGACTGATAGCTAAAGATGAGGAGTTGCAGCTTCGTCATCCTTATATCTACCAGCAGATGACTGAAGCATTTTCATTAGAATATGAGATTCTTCCACAATGTGAAAATTGATGGAATCATGTTTTATCATTTTATGTCCTTTATTTCATTTCTTTTTTTCTGATATTTTTGGATGCTATATAAGTTTATTTTGTATGGACCTATGATGAAAAATAACCCATGGTCATGCTTGAATTTGGTGCTCTTAGGAAGTTTTGGTTTCCACTTGTATTGATTTAACATCTTTGGTAGTTAGTTGGGTATTTATTTTGTCATGTTTTGCTTATTGAGCTTGGCCCACTTGTATTGATTTAAAGATGAGGAGTTGCAACTTCATCATCCTGATATCTACCAGCAGATGACTGAAGCATTTTCATTAGAATATGAGATTCTTCCACTATGTGAAAATTGATGGAATCATGTTTTATCATTTTGTCTTTTATCTCATTTCTTTTTTTCTGATATTTTTGGATGCTATATAAGTTTATTTTGTATGGACCTATGATGAAAAACAACCCATGGTCATGCTTGGATTTGGTGCTCTTAGGAAGTTTTGGTTTCCACTTGTATTGATTTAATATCTTTGCTGGCTAGTTGGGTATTTATTTTGTCATGTTTTGCTTACTGAGCTTGGCCCAACTCTTTCCCTATGCTGGCTATTTTTCCCCCATGTTATTGTCTCATTTTCCCTACTACTAGCTTTACCTATGCTGGCTATTTTTCCCCTTGCTGCTGTCCCATTTCCCTATGGTTGTTTTTCCCCATACTATTGTCCTATTTTTCCCCATGTCGCTAACCTTTTTTTTTTGCTATTGGTTGTTAGGATTAGAACTTTTTGTTTTCCTATACTAAGTTATATGGGTTAACTTAAGAGGCTTCTATTGGCTCTCCCCATCTTCTCCTATATACATGGGTTACTTTGTTGCTGGAAGAGGTTGGTTGTTATTAATGCTGATAAAATCACCTAAAACCAACGGGTTATTTATTTTGTCATGTTTTGCTTATTGAGCTTGGCCAACCTCTTTCCCTAAGCTGGCTATTTTTCCCCCAATTATTGTCTCATTTTCCCTACTACTGGCTTTACCTATGCTGGCTATTTTTCCCCATGCTGTTGTCCCATTTTCCCTATTGTTGTTTTTCCCCATACTATTGTCCTATTTTTCCCCATGCTGCTAACCTTTTTTTGTTTTTTGCTATTGGTTGTTAGGATTAGAACTTTTTGTTTTCCTATACTAAGTTATATGGGTTAACTTAAGAGGCTTCTATTGGCTCTCCCCATCTTCTTCTATATACATGGGTTACTTTGTTGCTGGAAGAGGTTGGTTGTTATTAATGCTGATAAAATCACCTAAAACCTACGGATTATTTATTTTTTTCATGTTTTGCTTATTGAGCTTGGCCCAACTCTTTCCCTATGCTGGCTATTTTTCCCCCAGTTATTGTCTCATTTTCCCTACTACTGGCTTTACCTATGCTGGCTATTTTTCCCCATGCTGCTGTCCCATTTTCCCTATTCTTGCTAACCTATTTTTTCTTGTTGTTGGTTGTTAGGATTAGAACTTTTTGTTTTCTTATACTAAGTTATATGGGTAAACTTAAGAGGCTTCTATTGGCTATTTCGGGCAATAATTAAGTAAGCAATTTGTGATCATTTCTCCCTATCTTCTCATATATACATGGGTTATTTTGTTGCTGGAAGAGGTTGGTTGTTATTAATGCTCGTAAAATCACCTAAAACCTACGAGTTATTTAGCTTGTGAGCTATATTCTTCAACCTTTCCTTTTTTTTATTTCGTCTCGATCTTCTATCTAATCTTACTCCGTGATTTTCCTTTCATTGGTATCTTTCTTCTCAAAATTTGTGAGTGTATGGTGTTGTTTTGCCCCGTTTGTTAGTATTTGTTGTAGGAATGCCAACTTGAGCTGGATCATAATTTTTATGGTGAACCACTTATTTGATTTTTCCTTTGAGCAACATTCTCTATTTTCATGATTTGCAAGTGAGGTGACCTTATAAGGTTGTTCTGAGGGTATTTTAATTTAGTTATTTGGTTGTTTTGTATGCCTTCTTATCAAATTTTTAAGTTTTTTTTCCTTTTAAGTTTTCAATATTTGTGTATGTTTATGTTATATTGAAAAGGAGTGTTGTCAATTGCTTTTTTAGTGTTCTACTATATTGTTGAGTCCAGTAATTAGGATGTTAAGCCTAAGTGAGTGTCCCAAGGCTACCAAGAGGGGGGGTGAATTGACAATTTAAAAAATGTAACTTCAACTCTTGGAATTTTAGAAAACCTTTTGAATTATTGATGCAAGTTAAAATTAAAGTTTAAAATAAACTTTTCAACCAGAGTAAACAACTTGCAATGAAATTAAATGCGGAATAAAAAATAAGAAAGAACACACCAGATTTATAGTGGTTCGGTCAAACCTTGACCTACATCCACTCCCCAGAGGCACCCTCTGAGTATTGCACTAATACCACAAAGTGACTCTCCTTTTGCTCCCACAGCAAGGCGGAGAAGCCTGTACAAAATCACTTTCACCTTCCCCGGTGCGGCGGAGTAGCCGGGTTCTTTAACACCAAAGAGATCTTCTTCTTGCCAAAACTTCCCTCAAGACGACCCTTGAATCCGATGGTAATGAGGTGCAAGTTCGCCGGAGCAACTGTGTGAATATCCCCTTCACACTCCCTTGAAATCCCCTTCAAGGATCTTCTCCCTCTCAAACTCCACCCTTTCCTCTCTCCCTTTCAAGTTCTCTCTTCAAGTTTTCTCCACAAGAACGAAGACACAATGACTGTCAAAGATACACTTTGTCGTCCTTTTACACTTCTCCAAGTGTCGGCAGAGAACCGGACCGATGTTGTTGAACTTCACTTGAGAGCCTTCGCCGGAGCAACCGTGTGAATATCCCCTCCACACTCCCTTGAAATCCCCTCCAAGGATCTTCTCCCTCTCAATGATCCCTCTCAAGAGAAAACAACTCCAAAGGCATTTGTAATAGTTTCTAGGACTCCTTATATAGAAAGGAGAAAGAAAAACCGTCCAAAAAACTGCTAAAAAACAAGTTTTTCTGCGCACTGGATCGTCCCGTACGAAATTTTGTTCATCTGTACGAACCAATTTCGTCCTGGACGAAATTGGTTCGTCCCGGGACGAAAATATTTTGTCTGGACGAACAGTTATATCAAAAGTCGGTTCCGAAAACTGCCAGAAACTGCCATAGTCGGTTCCCATCGTCCTGGACGAACTGGACTTCGTCTGGACGAAATTTTTGCAGAAAGAAACTCGTCTTGGGACGAAAATGATTTCGTCTGGACGATTAGGACTTAGAAAAATATTTCCAGTTCAGTTCTTGTCCGTTCCATTGCTCTTACAAGGAGATAACTGATCTGATCGTCCCCGTACGAACAATGTTCGTCCCGTACGATCAGTATAAAAACTTTTTCAAGATCTCCTTTAAGTTTGTGTAAATTTATTCACTCATTATTACAATCACTCCCTCTCAAATTTAATTCAAATAAAAAGTACAAGCTTCAATTTCATAAAGTATCTCATGCTGAATTTGATTTGAAGTCTTCGTAGTCTGGAGTTTGATTTTCCTGAAATATTAGTACACACAAGAGCAAAAATAAATCTTCTAAAAAGTGTTAGGAGATAACTACACATAAAACAATAATATTTGGAATCATCAAAATAATACAAGTTGCAAGAATGTAAAACATGCAAATAGCAACTTTCCTAACAATCTCCCCCTTTTTGATGATGGCAAAATAATTATTGTTAGTAAAAAATTCAAACCATTTTAAAATCTCCTAAACTCCCCCTGAATTGATAAATACATTAAAATAAGGAGGCATTTTAAAAAACCAATTTTTGTTTTAAAATTTTACATACACACATACACAAAAAAACATTACAAGACACACACAAAATTTTAAAAAAAAAATTCTCCCCCCCCCAAAACAATACAAACAATAATCTCTCCCCCTTTTTGACAACAACAAAAAGTGAAGAAAAAATAGACTAGTAATGTAGAAAATCTTATGAAAAATTCATGTGTAAATTTAATCTAAAAAAGTGATTGACATAAGAATGCAACTAAGAATTAAGAACATTAGTCAAATCATAGAATTTCATAGAATTTAAAAAATTGATATAACATTGTAATAAGTAAGAATTTATGAAAAACATGATTCAATTTAGACATTTATGATATGAAAAATCATTGTAATAAAGATGAGTAAAAAATTGCATATTCCAAAAATCAATTGAAAAATATAAATGAACATTAGATCTACTTGAATTATAGACTAAAAAAAGAATCTGGAAAAAAAAAATCACCACAAGTGGCGCTTTGCGCATCTTTTTCATATAGGTGGCACATTTTTGTGCATCTTTTTCATATAGGTGGCACATTTTTGTGCATCTTTCTTTATTGGGCTTATTTTGTGCTCTCTTTTTCACATTTGCAACTTTGTTGCACATTCCTTTTTGATTTTGTACATTTGTACAATTTTCAAGAGTAATTGAATTCTTTCCAAAGACAATAATCTAGAATCTCAAATTTTTCTAAGTGCATAAATATTAATTGAAAAATGAAATACAAAATAAGATAGACATCTAAGATACAATAATAATAATTAAGATTTTGTAGTCTAAAATGAAAGACATGAAATTAAAAAAATTCTAACTAAAACAAGTTATAGGCAAAAAATTAAATTTAGATAAACTAGATTTTCTAATGAAATTAATTTCTAATTACAATTTTAGTTTAGGCACAATAGAGATTAAAAGTACTAAATGAATTTCATAAAGATTAAGAACATTAACATCGATCTAAAACATGAAATCAAATGAGAAAACATTTCAAAATCATTCAAAACACTAAAAATAAAAACACAAAAACACACAAAACAAACAAAAATAAAAATACAATAAAAACAAATAAACAAAGGGTTTTAAACATCATTTTTCTCCTGGTCTGATGATTCAGAGGCTAGATCTGCCCAGGAGATTTTTTGCTTTTCATTATTTTCCCATTTTATAATTTGCTTAGCTTTGCCCTTTTCTTTAGTAGGAAGAGTTCTCAAATTAGGGCACTGGCTTTTTAGATGTCCAAATTTTCTGCATCCAAAGCAAATAATATTAGAAGAAATTTGAACATTCTTACCATTTTTACCTTTATTCCACTTTTGATGATGCTTATTCTTGTGCTTTAGTGGACTTTTCAATTTGCTTGTTAAGTCATCGCTTTTCTCACCAACTAAGCCACTTTTCTCCATGTCTTCCGCTTTTAGCATTATTGTTTCACCTGCATCCAAAAGTCTTTGACCCAAACATTCCTCGTAGGCAATGAGTGAGCCAATCAAATTATCAATAGAATATTCATTCAAATTTTTCGATTCACAAATAGCAACAACTTTGGCATCAAACTTGTCAAGTAAACAACGTAGAATTTTATTGACTATTTCAAAGTTTGAAAACTCTTTACCTAAAGCATGTAATGATGTTACAATTTGAATAAACCTAGTATACATGTCTAAGATCGACTCATAAGGTTTCATGCTAAAGAGTTCATAGTCATTCATCAAAAAATTCAACTTAGATTGCTTGACTTCACTAGTACCTTCATATGTAATGCATAACTGTCCCAAATTTCCTTACCTGTAGTACATGTAGAGACTCTCATATAATCTTCAGAATTTAAAGCACAGAACACAAAACAATTCATACATTTAGCATTTAATTGTGCATAAATTTTGTTCTACTCTACTCCATTCAGAAAAAGGGATATCAGTTTTGATTCCATCTATAATACGTGACGGTACAGAATAACCACTTTGAATCATATGCCACATGCGATAATCTATTGATTGCAAGAAAGTAGACATTCGAATTTTCCAAAAATCAAAAGAAATACTTTCAAATAAAGGTGGTCTAACAATCGAACATCCATCTAACAATTTATGGTTTCTAAAATTAGCCATATTTGTTTTTCAAAAAGTAGTCTAAACTTATGATTTTGAAACAAAGCTCTGATACCACTTGTTGGGTCTAGTAATTAGGATGTTAAGCCTAAGTGAATGTCCCAAGGCTAACCAAGAGGGGGGGTGAATTGGCAATTTAAAAATGTAACTTCAACTCTTGGAATTTTAGAAAACCTTTTGAATTATTGATGCAAGTTAAAATTAAAGTTTAAAATAAACTTTTCAACCAGAGTAAACAACTTGCAATGAAATTAAATGCGGAATAAAAAATAAGAAAGAACACACCAGATTTATAGTGGTTCGGTCAAACCTTGACCTACATCCACTCCCCAGAGGCACCCTCTGAGTATTGCACTAATACCACAAAGTGACTCTCCTTTTGCTCCCACAGCAAGGCGGAGAAGCCTGTACAAAATCACTTTCACCTTCCCCGGTGCGGCGGAGTAGCCGGGTTCTTTAACACCAAAGAGATCTTCTTCTTCCCAAAACTTCCCTCAAGACGACCCTTGAATCCGATGGTAATGAGGTGCAAGTTCGCCGGAGCAACTGTGTGAATATCCCCTTCACACTCCCTTGAAATCCCCTTCAAGGATCTTCTCCCTCTCAAACTCCACCCTTTCCTCTCTCCCTTTCAAGTTCTCTCTTCAAGTTTTCTCCACAAGAACGAAGACACAATGACTGTCAAAGATACACTTTGTCGTCCTTTTACACTTCTCCAAGTGTCGGCAGAGAACCGGACCGATGTTGTTGAACTTCACTTGAGAGCCTTCGCCGGAGCAACCGTGTTGAATATCCCCTCCACACTCCCTTGAAATCCCCTCCAAGGATCTTCTCCCTCTCAATGATCCCTCTCAAGAGAAAACAACTCCAAAGGCATTTGTAATAGTTTCTAGGACTCCTTATATAGAAAGGAGAAGAAAAACCGTCCAAAAAACTGCCCAAAACAAGTTTTTTTCTGCGCACTGGATCGTCCCGTACGAAATTTTGTTCATCTGTACGAACCAATTTCGTCCTGGACGAAATTGGTTCGTCCCGGGACGAAAATATTTCGTCTGGACGAACAGTTATATCAAAAGTCGGTTCCGAAAACTGCCAGAAACTGCCATAGTCGGTTCCCATCGTCCTGGACGAACTGGACTTCGTCTGGACGAAATTTTTGCAGAAAGAAACTCGTCTTGGGACGAAAATGATTTCGTCTGGACGATTAGGACTTAGAAAATATTTCCAGTTCAGTTCTTGTCCGTTCCATTGCTCTTACAAGGAGATAACTGATCTGATCGTCCCGTACGAACAATGTTCGTCCCGTACGATCAGTATAAAAACTTTTTCAAGATCTCCTTTAAGTTTGTGTAAATTTAAATCAATTACAATTCCCACTCAAATTTTAATTCAAATAAAAAAGTACAAGCTTCAATTTCATAAAGTATCTCATGCTGAATTTGATTTGAATAGTCTGGAGTTTAATCCTGAAATAAGTACACACAAGAGCAAAAACAAATCTTCAATAACTACACATAAAACAATAATATTTGGAATCATCAAAATAATATAAGTTGCAAGAATGTAAAACATGCAAATAGCAACTTTCCTAACATATATGTATTCCTACCTGCATCTTCTTCTCAAAACTTTGATAAGTTGTAAGGTGTCATTGCATTGTGTTTTATTTTAAGTTCTAACGTATTGTTGTGTCATCCTTTATTAAAAGTTGAAGTGTTGTTGTATCATATTTTATTGTAAGTTGTAAGGACTTGCGTCATGTTTAATGTGAGCTTGAAGTGATTGTGTTCCAATGTTTTGTTTTCTTATATTTTATGGAAGGAAGTCTTTTGTTTGTGATTTAGATTGCATCAATTAGGTATCAGAGATTCAGGTTGTCGAGCGAATCTTTCTTTTTCTTAAAAAAACATGAATAGTCAAAATAATTAACAACTAGATTGGCAATATATGTTTATGCAACAAATGATTAACCTAAAATAACTATGGAAGAAATAACTAATACCCTAGCTGCACTAAATCCAAAAGGCAAATCAATTTTGAAAAAAGATGCGAGATCGAAGTGACATCTATATTCCAACGACCAGATTCTAGCTGCCTGCAAAACTCACTTTAGAGAGCTTATTGATGAAGTTAGTTCTTCAATTAATCCTAATTCAGTTCATAATGTTGGTAGTAAGTTGCCATATTTTCCTTCTGCGAACCAACATTCTCAAAATAAAGAAATACAACCAGGCTATGCTCTTCAAGATGCTTGGTTTATCATTTAACTAGTCGAAGATATTATGGATAAATTTGAAACTCAAATAGCAAACAAAGTTGAAGTCATAGTTAGGTTGGTAGTATGTGAGAAATGATGTATTAAAATAAAGAGTGAGGCACAATAGAGAGGCTGCTATTCTCGAACACCTATTAATGAAATTGGTTACTCAATTTATCAACACTTGAGCTGGATCATAATTTATATGGCAAAACACTTGTTTGATTTTTTTTTTCTTTGAGCATTATTCTCTACTTTCGTGATTTGCGTGTGAGGTGACCTTATAATGTTGTTCTGAGGGTATTTTAATTTAGTTATTTAGTTATTTTGTGTACCTTTTATTAATTTTTTAAGTTTCGATTCCTTCTAAGTTCTAATATTTGTGTATGTTTATGTTATATTGAAAGTTGGCGATGTCAATTGCATTTCTAGGGTACCTCTACTTGCATTCCTACATGCACTTTTCTTCTCAAAACTTTGATAAGTTGTAAGGCGTTAATGCATCGTGTTTTATTTTATGTTCTAAGATATTGTTGTGTCATGTTTTATTGAATGTTGAAGTGTTGTTGTGTCATGTTTTATTACAAGTTGTAAGGACTTATTGTGTCCTGTTTAATGAAAGTTTGAAGTGGTTGTATTCAAAGGTTTTATTTGTTTATGTTTTATGGAAGGAGGTCTTTTGTATCATATTATCTTTTTTCCTTATATTTTTTAAAGCTAAATAAGTTTAGTTTGTATGGCCCAACAATGGAAAACAACTCATGATTATTCTTGGATTTGGTGCTATTATGAAGTTTCACTCCTTTGGTTTCCACTTGTGTTGATCTAGCATCTTTGGTGGTTAGTTGAGTATTTATTTTGGCTTGTTTTTCTTATTGGGCTTAGCCCGACTCTTTCCCTATGCTGGTTGTTTTTCCTCATGTCCCATTTTCTCTACTACTAGCTTTCCATATATTTGTTGTTTTTCCCCATGATGTTGTTCAATTTTCAATGATGTTACTGTTAGGTTTCCACCTTGTTGTTTTCTGATACTAAGTGCATTAACTCCACATTAAATGGGCTAACTTGAGAGGCTTCTATTGGTTGTTTGGGCGGCATAATTAAGAGAGCATTTTATGACCATTTATATATATATATATATATATATATATATATATATATATTGGTTGTTTTATTACTGGAAAAGGTTAGTTGTTATTTTTGCTAGTGTAATCGCACTAAAACCTACGGGTTATTTAACTTGCGAGCGATCTTCTTCTACCATACTTTTTTCTATTTTATCTTGATCTTATATCCAATTTTCTCTCCATGGTTTCCCTTTCACCTATATCTTTCTTCTTCAAATATTGTGAGTGTAAGGTGTTGTTGTGCCCCACTTATTGGTATTTGTTGGAGGCGTGCTGACTTGAGCTGGATCATAATTTCTGTGGTGGACCACTACTTTTATTTTTCCTTTGAGCAATATTCTCTATTTTTATGATTTGCATGTGAGGTGACCTTACAAGATTGTTCTGAGGGTATTTTAATTTTGTTGTTTGGTTATTTTGCGTGCCTTCGTATCAATTTTCTATGTTTTGTTTCCTACTTAGTTTTCAATATTTGTGTATATTTATGTTATATTGAAAGAGAGTTTTGTGAATTACTTTTTTAGGGTTCTCCTACTTGCATTCCTACCTGCATCTTTCTTCTCAAAACTTTGATAAGTTGTAAGGTGACATTGTGTCATGTTTTATTTTAAGTTCTAAGGTATTGTTGTGTCCTGCTTTATTGAAAGTTCAAGTGTTGTTGTGTCATATTTTATTATAAGTTTTAAGGACTTGTTGTGTCCTATTTAATGTGAGTTTGAATTGGTTGTATTCTAAGGTTTTATTTGTTTATGTTTTATGGAAAAGAAGTCTTTTTTCAAACTTAGTTATTTTTAGATTGCATCAATTTGGTATCAGAGATTTAAGTTATCGGGCAAGTCTTCCTTTCTCTTAAAAAAATGAAAAGTCAAAATAATCAACAAGCAAATTTGGAATATATATTTATGCAACAAATGATTAACCTACAACAACAAATGGAAGAAATGACTAATACTCTAGCTGCACTAAATCCAAAAGGCAAATCTATTTGAAAACAAAATGAAGGATCGAACAAGGTTACATCTATAGTCCAACAAGTAGAGATTCTAACTATCCGCAAAACTCACTTTGGATAATGCCTATTAATGAAATTTGTTACTCAATTTATTCTGATTCAGTTCATATCATCGGTAGTAAGTTGCCATGTTTTCCTTCTAGCAAGCAACATCCTCGAAGAAAAAAAAATGCAGTCAGGATATGCTCTTCAAGATGCTTAATTTATCATTTATCTATTGTAGATAAATTTGAGACTCAAACAGCAGACAAAGTTGAAGTCTTGGATAAATTCGTAGAATGTTAGAAATGATATATTAAAAGAAAAAGTGTGGTGCAAATACAGACTAACAAAGAGATGCTTGACCGTGAAAGGCACAATGAAGAAGCAAAAAGCAGCTTAATGAAACTAAACATAGAAGAAGAGAATGTGAGGTAGCCAGAAGAATTGCAATTTGGAACAACGGCCATGGAGGAAGTTAATAATACCTTTATAGCTCATCAAAATATTGAGGGGAACATGCAGTTTATAGAGGATGAACAATTTGAATCAATGAATCTAACTGCGTTAAGTAAATGTTTATCGTCCATTATTTCCAATGACAATGATACTTTGGTTAGCAATATAAAATATTCTATGAAAATATGTTGAGCTTTTTAAAATAGTTGGTTCAATCACATATCATGTAAACCCTTATTTTGATAAAAATCCTTCTATTATTGAGAAGATATTAAACGGTGTTTCTAAAAGTATACAGTTGCATGTGACTTTGCCCTTACTATTCATTATGTTGTTGTAGATATCCATACTACTCAAATAAAGCATGGAGTGCACTGACGACTCTTGGTTAGAAGGAATGGAGATCCCCCTGACGAACAGTTGAAGATAAGGAGTTGCAGCTTCGTCATCCTGATATCTACCAGTGGATGACTGAAGCATTCTCATCAAGATATGAGATTCTTTCACTACGGGAGATAATTAAGGCAATCATTTTTTATCATTTTATGTCTTTTCTTTTATTTTATATATATATTGGTTGTTTTGTTGTTGGAAGAGGTTGGTTGTTATTGTTGTTGGTGTAATCGCACTAAAACATATGAGTTATTTATCTTGCGAGTTATCTTCTTCTACCATACTTTTTTCTATTTTGTCTTGATCTTATATCTAATTTTCTCTACACTTTTTCTATTTCACATGTATCTTTCTTCTTCAAATATTTTTAGTCTAAGGTGTTGTTGTGCCCCACTTATTGGTATTTGCTGGAGGCGCGCCGACTTGAGCTGGATCATAATTTCTGTGGTGAGCCACTGGTTTTATTTTTCCTTTGAGCATCTTTCTCTATTTTGTGATTTACATGTGAGGTGACCTTACAAGGTTGTTCTGAGGGTATTTTAATTTTGTTGCTTGGTTATTATGTGTGTCTTCTTATCAATTTTTCTATATTTCATTTTCTACTTAGTTTTCAATATTTGAGAATATTTATGTTATATTGAAATGGAGTGTTGTCAATTGCTTTTTTAGTATTCGCCTATTTGCATTCCTACATGCATCTTTCTTCTCAAAACTTTAATAAGTTGTAAGGTGGCATTGCGTCATGTTTTATTTTAAGTTCTAAGGTATTGTTGTGTCCTGTTTTATGAAAAGTTAAGTATTGTTGTGTCATATTTTATTGTAAGTTGTAAGGACTTGTTGTGTCCTACTTAATGTAAGTTTGAAGTGGGTGTGTTCTAAGATTTTATTTGTTTATGTTTAATGGAAAAGAATTCTTTTTTCAAACTTAGTTACTTTTAGATTGCATCAATTTGGTATCAGAGACTTAGGTTATCGAGCAAGTCTTCCTTTCTCTTAAAAAAAATGAAAAGTCAAAATAGGCAATATATGTTTATGCAACAAATGATTAACCTACAACAACAAATGGAAGAAATGACTAATACTTAATCCAAAAGGAAAATCTATTTTAAAACAAAATGAAGGATCCAACAAGGTGACAGTCCAACGAGCATAGATTCTAACTGTCCGCAAAACTCACTTTGGAGAACGCCTATTAATGAAATTAGTTACTCAATTTATCCTAATTCAGTTCATAATATCGATAGTAAGTTGCCATGTTTTTCTTCTGGCAAGCAACATCCTCGAAAAAAAGAAATACAGCAGGATATGCTCTTTAAGATGCTCAATTTATCATTTATCTATTGTGGACAAATTTGAGACTCAAACAACAGACAAAGTTGAAGTCTTGGATAGGTTCGTAGTATGTGAGAAATGATGAATTAAAAGAAAAAGTTAGGTGCAAATAAAGACTAACAAAGATATACTTGAACGTGAAAGGCACAATGAATAAGCAACTATTCTTAAAAGGCGACCTAATGAGGCGTCGTGTAAGTGCTCCCCAATTTACTTTGGTGTCTCCCAAAGTCTGCATCCATTTCATCCCCAGGATGACATCCGTACTCCCAAGCTCCAGTGGAAGAAAATTTTCCCTCACTTGAATCCCCTGAATAGTCAGTACCACTCCTCCAAAAATTCCCTAGCCTTTCTCTACCTTCCTTATACCCATTATCACTCCATAACAACTGGTATCCACCAATCTCACTCTCATTTGATCGATGACCTGAGTGGAAATGAAATTGTGGGTAGCCCCATTATCAATCAGCATCACCACCTCTCTGTACTCTATCTCTCCTTTCAATTTCATGGTATGATTCGAAGTGAATCCTACCACTGAGTTTAGGGATACCTCAGCCAAATTTAACTGCAGCTTCTCCTCCATCTCCTCCTATGTCTCCTCCTCACCTCCCTTAATTTCCTCGTCATTGCAGATGATGAAAACCTGAAGAGTTCGATCCTTGCACTGATGCCCTGGCGTGTACTTTTCATCGCACTTGAAGCACAACCCCTTAGCCCTCTTCTCCTGCATCTCTTTCTCTGTCAACCGCTTGAAATTTCTCCCACTTCCTCCTTCTATCTTCTCCTTAGTGTCCTCTCGACTCCCTCCTATTTCAGAACCTTTAGGTGTTAGATGGGTAGTCGTCATCCTATAAGTCCCCCCTGTGATGCTACTCTTGGCTCCCCTCTCCAGATTCCTCTGATTTTTACCAACTGGGCCAACTTCATGGCCTCGCCCAAGTCACATCAGAACCTTCACTGTTGCACGGAGCTCCGCCTTCAACCCCTTCATGAAACTATCCTCCAATATCTGATAAACATTCCACCCTGCTAGCTAGATGCTCAAATCGCTCTCGGTATTCAGCTACTGTTCCCTCATGCATCACAGCAAAAAACTGCTCATAAAAATCTCCTCCCCAGTCGATTTGGAAACATTCCAATATACAGCCCTTGAACTCCCTCCAGTTCTTGATACCAAGACAGAGCCTTTCCTTCCAAGCACAAGCCTGCCCCATTGACGGCGAAGCATCGCTCCACCTTATAAATCCACTCATAAGCATCTTCTCATTCAAATATGGGCATCTTCAACTTTCTAACCTTCTGATCGTTACCATTCCCCCTTATTCTCCCATAGTTTCTCCTCTCCCAAGCACTAGGCCCTCTCCATGTTTCCCAATATTCCCTTGCCCTGCCATAGCCCAAACCCACTTCGAAATCCCCCCTTCTTTCTTCAAAATCAGCACCTCGCAGCCATATTATCCCTCCTGGCGTTCCTCATATCCACCTCCTCTTTCTTCCCTCTAGACAGGTTCTAGATGGGGTTTTTTTCTTTCTCCTTCCAGGATTTCCACCTCATCTTCCTCCCTATGAATTTCAAAATTCATGCATTTTTCCTTCCACCCCTTTTCCCATAGAAGCCGCCATTTGATTTGAATTTCCAACATTTTCTTCATCATGTCTCGGAGATTGGCGACTTGTCCTTCAATGGAAGAAATCCTTTCCACTACTGTTGTTTTGATTTGATTCATCTCCCCTTCAAGCCTTTCCTCCAAAGCATCCACCTTTTTGGTCGTCATCACAATCTGGAGTTTGTAGTTTCAATTTGGCACTCCAAAAAAAGCAATTTTCCCTCTTTTTGGACAAAATTCACCGTTTAAATTTGTCAAAAATTTCCCTCCACCAGTCCCAAGACTTGCTCTGATATCACTTCGATAGGAAATACTTGAGTTTGTAAGTAATCCTATCGGATCTACTAGAGTTCGCAAGCAAACCTAACAATAATCGGTAAAAGGAGCGAGAAAAACGAAGAATTTGTGGTGGAAGAACAACAAAAAAATAGCAAATCTTATAAAAAATAAAGAGAAACAAGAACAAAGCAAAGATACAAGAGATGCTCAATTCGAGAGGAGGATTATCTCCCAAATGTCTAAATAAGAGAGTCTAGAGCCCATGTCGCCAAGAAACCCTAATTACAATCAATCAAAACATAATCCTTGCCTAAAAATCTATTCCCTCTTAATACAAACATTTTCCTAATCTAATCTCCCTCCCAAGACCTAGCCGCCCACTCCTTTTGAATTTGAAAATTATTTGGCAAGTTGGGGCCCACCATATGGGCTGGCAATACAAAGGGAGGTGGACAAGTTCCGCCTCCTATAAACCTGAACCGGCCTTTGGGCCAGCTGGGTCGGTTCAGGGTGAACCAGCGGCTTATCAAAAACTCACTTTGAAGAACACTTATTGTTGAGGTTGGTTATTCAATTAATCCTAATTCAATTCATAATGTTGGTAGTATGTTACCATATTTTTTCTTCTAGGAAGCAACATCCTCAAAAGAAAGAAATGTATGTAGTCAGGCTATGCTCTTCAAAATGCTCGGTTTATCATTTATCCAGTCGATGATATTTTGGATAAATTTGAGACTCAAACAGCAGACAAAGTTGAAGTCTTGGATAGTTTGGTAGCATGCGAAAAATGAGATATTAAAAGAAAGAGTGCAAAAAAAAACTGGCAAAGAGGTGCATGAACATGTAAAGTACAATGGAGAAGCTGCTATTCTTGAAATGTGATCTGATGAGATGACATTGCAGTATGTTAATTAACATGTATGTTGTAAAAAGCCGTTAAATGAAGTAAACATAGAAGAACAGAATGTGACGTAGCCAGAAGAACTATAATTTGGGACATCGGCCATGGAGGAAGTTGTTGATAAAACCTTAATAGCTCATCAAAATATTAATGGGAACATGCAGTTTATAGAGAATGAACAACTTGATTTGACAAATCTAACTGAGTTAAGTAAATGTTTATAATCTATTATTTTCCTTGACAATGATACTTTGGTTAGCAGTATTCTATCAAAATATGTTGAGCTTCTTGAAAGAGTTGGTTCAATCATATATCATGTAAAACCTTATTTTGAGAAAAATCATTTCATTATTGTGAAGATATTAACGAGTGTTGCTAAAAGAATATAGCTTTGTGGGACTTTGCCCCTTATTATTCATGATGGTGTTATGGATATCCGTACTATTCAAACAAGACATGGAGTACACCGACTCTTGGTTAAATGGAATGGACATTGATGCAAGCTAATTAGACTAAAAAAACCAAAGGAGAACGCTAAGGAAATTAGAACCTGACTCAATTTAACACTTAGTAAGCCAACACCAAACAAACTTGAAAATAAACGGAAGTTATACACTAAGAAAATTAAAAAAAAAATACCCTCAGAACAACCAGCTAGTGGTCACCTCGCATGCATCGAAATAGTAGGTAAAATGATTAGTGCTCAAAAACATGCAAATCAGTGGTTCACCACAACAACTTTGGGCCAACGTCCAACACAAATTCCTCCGGTAAATGCTAACAAACTGGCCAACCAACGCCTTCAAATGATTTAGAAGAAAGATACAAATGGGGTGAAAACTTGCAGAGAGAAGAAATAGATAAGAAGCCCGATATGAAGTTATGGAGGGGAGAAGAAAAGGGGTGCATAGCTCGCAAGCTATCAAAAAAGAAACCCTCAAGTTTTAGTGTTCATCACTCACCAAATTTTGCTCCCCAAATGCCACAAAATAGCCCCAATATATAGGTGTAGAAAGGGAACCAAACAACCAAACAGCCGCCCACTCAAACCAATAAGACAGAGGGAGATAAAAGACCATAAGTCAGACACCTGTAGCAGCACACGAACGGGCACGCGGGAAATAGGAACAGCCAACGAACAGAACAGGCGCTAGGGACGTGTATCGGGACTGACAGAAGAACTGAAGAGGCATTAAGGGGAAATGAACCCGGAAGATGCACAAAAGCAGAAAAATTAATCAAATAAAGGCAACTGAATCCCAGCAATCAAGACGTTAGCTGGCAAAACAGCCAACACATACCCGAATCAAATAAACCACACCCATAGAATTTGGGTCAAAACCAAGTTAACCCAAATGTCATGGCACCAAAGAAGCTAGCACACCAAAGGAATAGCATGTCCAAGAGCACAACCTACACATAATCATTGGTTGCCTTCCATCATAGGGTAGATAAAAACATTAAAAAAACCATAAAATTCAAATTACAATAAAGTTCAAATTAAAAATAAAATTGAAATGAAGTTTGCATGCATCAAACATCCCCCTGACTGGGAGTTAAAGATGAGGAGTTGCAGCTTTGTCATCCTGATATCTATCAGTGGATGACTAAAGCATTCTCATCAGAATATGTGATTCTTTCACTATGAGAGAATTAATGAAATCATGTTTTATCATTTTATGTCTTTTATTTTATTTTATTTTTCCTTATGTTTTTGGATGTTGGATAAGTTTATTTAGTATGGTCCTATGATGGAAAATAACCCATGATAATGCTTAGATTTGGTGCTTTTAGGAAATTTCACTCTTTGATTTCCACTTGTGTTGATCTAACTTTTTTGGTGGTCAGTTGGGTATTTATTTTGACCTGTTTTGCTTATTGTGCTTGGATCAACTCTTTCCCTATGCTTGTTGTTTTTTCCCATACTATTGTCCCATTTTCTCTACTGCTGGCTTTCCCTATACTGGTTGTTTTTCCCATGTTGCAGTCTAGTTTTCCCTGCTACTGGCTTTCCCCATGCTAGCTATTTTTCCTCATGCTGCTGTCCTATTCTTCCCTCTTGCTAGTTGTTAGGTTTCGATCGTGTTGCTTTCCTATACTAAGTGAATTAACTCCTCATTAAATGGGTTAACTTGAAAGGCTTTTATTATCTATTTAGGCGGCATAATTAAGTGAGTAATTTATGATCATTTTCCCCTTCTCCTATGTACATGGGTTGTTTGTTGCTGGAAGAGGTTGGTTATTACTGTTGTTGGTGTAATCGCATTAAAACCTGCAGGTTATTAAGCTTACGAGCTATCTTCTTCTACCTTACTTTTTCTATTTTGTCTCGATCTTCTATCTAATCTTATCTCCATGGTTTCTCTTTCATTTGTATCTTTCTTCTTCAAATATTATGACTGTGAGGTGTTGTTATGCCCCATTTATTAGTATTTGCTGGAGCAGCGCTAACTTGAGCTAGAACATAATTTCTGTGAAGAACCACTGGTTTGATTTTTTAATTTGAGCACCATTCTCTATTTTCGTGATTTGAATGTGAGGTGATCTTATAAGGTTGTTCTAAGGGTGTTTTAATTTAATTATTTGGTTATTTTGTATCTTATAATCAATTTTCTAAGTTTCGTTTCCAACTTAGTTTCCAATATTTGTGTATGTTTATGTTATATTGAAAGAGAGTGTTGTCAATTGCTCCTTTATTGTTCTCCTACTTGCATTTCTACCTGCATTTTTTCTCAAAACCTTGATAAGTTGTAAGGTGTCATTGCATCATGTTTTATTTTAATTTCTAAGGTATTGTTGTGTCCTGATTAATTAAAAGTTGAAGTGTAGTTGTGTCATATTTTATTGTAAGTTTCTATGTTGTGTCATATTTTAATTTCCATATTGATGAAGTTGGTTCTTCAATTAATCCTGATTTAGTTCATAATAATGAAAGTAAGCTTCTATGTTTTCCTTCTAGGAAGCAACATCCTCATCAAGATGCTCGGTTTATCATTTATTCAGTCGATGATATTATGGACAAATTTGAGACTCAAACAGCAGACAAAGTTAAAAGTCTTAGATAGGTTGGTAACATGTGAGAAACAATGTATTAAAAGAAAAAGTGAGGTGCAAACACAGAGTGGTAAAGAGATGCTTGACCATGAAAGGCACAATGGAGATGCTGTTATTCTTGAAAGGCAATATGATGAGGCGAATTGTAGTATGTTGATCAACATGTATGTTGCAAAAACCCCTGAATGAAGTAAACATAGAAGAAGAG
>JACXSL010001032.1:0-10044 GCA_019514585.1 Dendrobium officinale
ATTAAAGTGGTTGTACACTATTGACAATAACCTGGATTTTAATCCTAATATAGACGCAAGTGACTTTATGTGAGATACTCTTTATCTTCAATTCTTCAGTCTTCTCTCCTTCGGGCTCCTTGGATTCTTTATATATGGCTACCCAAATAAAAAAGAGAGCTCTTCCTTTAAGGGGAAGGCCACTCTTTCCACTTTGGGTATGAAAAATGATTCAAATTTGGACTTCCAAATAGGAAAAGACTATCCCCCAAAGGGGTATATTTTTCTCTTTAGAATCCAAACTTTTGATCTGTGAATCCCAACTGAAATTTCAACTTTCACAACTGAATACTCAAATAAATTACATATATATGAAAATAAAATTACTAAACTCTCCTACAAGGTTATCCTAAGCATTTAATAAATCAAATTTGTTCCCAAGCAGTTATATATGTACGAAAAAGAAAATACGCTAGCCACTCTCTATTTATTTGTGGGCTAAGCAGTTGAAGAACCTGTAATAATTATATTTATAATTTTTATTTATCCCCCTTTATTGCCCTATATAAGTGTGACCACTTGCAAAAAACTCAATGAACATCCGATCGTTCCTATCCTAAGAGTAATATAATTGCCAAACACATCAATAATCCACAGAGTGAAGTAAAAGTAAGCATACACACCAAGAAATTTCAATCACAACATGCAATAAAATCTCAAAACTCAACACACACTAGAAAAGTAAACACTGTCCTAGCCTAAGTTTAGAGTCGGTTGTCCTAGCAAATCATCTAAAGTGTGTGTGAAATTTTATTTACATATCAAATAATTAAGGAAGTTATAATTATTAAATTTATAATTTTTGTATTTACTAAGTTCTGAGATGAAGATGGATTTTACAACTATTAAAGTTGTTCTGAGATGATCAATCGACTAAAAATTTTATTTACAAATTGGTTTAGGATAGCCTGGCTTAAATTTGATGAAGATGGATTTTACAACTATTAAAGTTGTTCTGAGATGATCAATCGACTAAAAATTTGTCTACGGAGAGATTATAGACTGCTCTCCATCATTCCGTTAACCTTTATAATTTAACGGAATAGTTTCATTTGATTGCATGCTATAATTTTTGTAAAGCGTGTATATATACATATCAAAAATAGTTTCATTTGATTTCATGCTAAACTATTCATAATCATAAAGTAGAATATTCAATCCAGATATCTTAACTTCACTAATTCTTTCGTATGTAATGCATAACATATCTCAATCTCAATTTTATTTTATAGTAGTACACGTAGACACACACATATTATCTTTAAATTTTAAAGCACAAAAAAATAATTAAGACATTTTGCATTCAATTGAGAAAGATTCTGACCTTCTAAACTATATTCAATAAATGGTATTTCAACTTTAGCACTATTAATAATTCTAAAAGACTAAGAGTAATCAGTTCGAATCATATGTCAAATATTAAAATCAATAAATTACAAAAAATAGACATTATAATCTTTTGTAAATCAAATAAAATGCTATCAAATAGCAATGGTCAGGTAATAATAACCTTTCAAAGTATTTTTATTACTAAAATGCATGGTCAGGTAATAATAACCTTTCAAAGTATTTTTATTACTAAAATGCATCGTGTGAATCTACTCATGTGATTAAACCAACTAATGTGGGAACCCACTCTAATATCATTTGAAAGTGTTATAGTACATCAAGAGGGGGAAAATTGGTTATTTAAAAAAAAATTAACATAAGAGCAACAAATTAATATGCAGTGAAAATTAACTAAGGATATCAATAACAAATTTATCAAAGAAAATAATACTATATATATATATATATATATATATATATATATATTTAAATTTTAGAGAAATGAAATTTATAAACACTGATTCAAAGAAAATGTTAAAACAAACTTAAAAATTATTTTAAACACAATATGATCAAAACACCACTCTCAAAGTAAAATCTTGCATAAAATAAAATATAGCAAAGTAAAAGAAAGAAAAGAAAACACCAACTTTGTAGTGGTTTATTCAAACTTGATCTATGTCCACTCTCCAAAGATCATTCTCTTTGGGTATTCCACTATTAATGCTCATTTTGCACTTAACAAGGTGGAGAAGCCCTTCTCTATTCCTAAGTGGAGAATGACTTTTACAAAGCTCCCCAAAGATCCTTCTCTTTTGCTTCTTGCAACAGTGTAGTTGTCGCTCCTTTCTTATGCTCCTCACAACATTGAAGATGTCACTCCCTCCTTCAACTCCTCACAAATGACAAAGATCTCTCTCCCTCCTTTTGCTCCTTACAATAGAGAGGATTTCACTCCATACTACCACTCTTTGAAATGTTAGAGAAGTCGCTTTCTCTAATTTTAGATCGTCCTGTACGATATTTACTCATACAATAAAATCAATTATATCAAATCCAGGATCATCTAAGATGAACTAGGGTTTGTTTAATGAAGGTTATATTAAATTGAACTATATAATTTAGATTGTATAGTTTGATATTTAATTAAGATTTAAGCTTGATTTGATTACATCATCTACTAACAAAATTAGGCAATATTCATTAATATTTGTACAATATGGTTAGTTCCAATTTTATAATTTAAAATTATCTTATTTTTGTTACTAAGATTCAATGATGGAGTTTTATCAAAATACTTAATCACCTATATAATTACAGGTCATACAGTATAATTAGTTATGATTAAATTTAATATAATTAATTTAATTAAATAGTTGAATTAATTTCTAAATTAATAAAGAGTATTGTATGATTGGGATCGTACATTATGATTTAACAGATAATTTAAGTATTCAATTCTCTTCCCTTCTTATTAGTGTATGCATTGTTGTGATGACAATATACATCTAATTACATAAATGACTAAAGAAAAGAAAAGTACAGACCTTTTTTTATAAAATTTGACTTGACTCACTACTACGCTTATTATGTTCACTTCTTTGATCCATCTCTGTGTATGTTGTATCTAAAATATTAGTAGCATATAAAAGAAGCAAATAATATATTTAAAGCATATAATAGTTAATAATCAATCCAATAATATTTATAATTATCGAAACACTAGGTCGGGCTATTCGATTTCAACACTTCTCACTTTCTCTCTAAAGGTCTCCTACTTAGAAATTAAAATGATCAATAGATAGGAGAAATGGCTAAGGATAAGTACGTGTATATATATATATATATATATATATATATATATATATATATATATATATATATATATATATATATATATATATATATATATCATTTATTTTTTACGTCACCATAATGGTGACCCTCTTAGTGTCGTATTGCTACCATAAGCAATGTAGCGATGACCACAGTGTTGTTGTACTCTAACTAAACACCTTCTTAAATTGGATCATGTCTTCCTTGATTTTATCCACTGAGGCCTTTGCACCATAGTGCACTTTTCTTATAATGTTGTTGTGCTCTCATCAATTCTCAAATCAGAGAGATTGGCATGGTCATGCTTGATTTCCAAAGCTTTATGTCATCTAGGCACCCATAGCACTACAATGCTCCAACATATATTGTTGAAATAGCATAAGGGAAAAATTCTACTTTAACTAAATTTCATTCTAAATGAAATTAAAACACATCAATCTATTTCATTTATTTTATCAAAATTTCAAGTTTTCTATAAACGTATAAATAAATATATAATATAAAAGTGTAGACTATTATATAACATCTCAATATTCTCTCCAGTCAAATGGTAGCCAAGATAAGCTACAAGAAGAAGAGGCCATTTTGATCTTTTGATTCATACAAATTTGTAAGTGTTGAAGCTGAACATAAATGTAATCACTTTATTATCCACAAAAACGTGATCCTTAAAAGGGGATTTTGAAGTTGAAGGGGTTGAGTAGAAATGATAATAGTACATAAGATGTGGGAGAGATTTTTTGAGGAACCTTTAGCATGCATTGTAAATATTGAGCAATAATTCTTTACCAATTCAAAGGAGTACGAGGATAAAAAATGGTTTACATTAGAGGGAGTTAGATCTCATCTGATAATATTTCCATTAATAATATATATAAGTGTGTACCTCCGAAAAGGTATCCGTTGTGCGGGGGAAAAGAGTGTAGAGGATATACAACCACACCATCTCGAGGGACGAGACGATCCCATGCCCTTGTGCTCTTTACAAGTGGGCCAATGGGAGGACATATTATATCACACATATGATTAACCATTAAAGATAAAAACTCTCATGAATGCACCCTGATGAGTAATAATATGCATGACCTGATCAAAATAATGAGTTTCCCCCACCCAATACATCAGCTCGAGTGAGATTTATTTGATCATGGAACCCAATTTCTTGTGGGCATAAGCCCCCATGATTAATTACATCTCGAGGTTGGGGCTCGAGAAGACTCTCAATTAAGGGTTCGACATTATCCCTTCCAAAATGGGATTGGCACATAGGAAGGAGACTAGGAAGTCCTACTCAAAAGGAAAGAAAGGGTTTAAAATGGCTTAGTCAACACACACGACTCAGATCCACATCCGGAGGGACTAATGTAATGAGAAGAAATTGGAGAAAAAAAACTAAGCACTCAAAATAGTAAGAGAGAAGGATGGAAGTGGCATCCTCCATGTGATGCAGATATGTAAGATTTATAGCCCCTGAAGAATAAGAGACTTACCCACCAATGAGGCGTACTACGAGACATCGAATATAGTAGCCTTAAATCCTAAATCTAAAGTGGGTTTAGAGTTCTACACAATACTAACACCCGTGTCCTAACATCATAAGTGCAAAAATTTCATGATGTACAATCTTTATGAAAGAAAGGTGAGAGGCTGTGTTTTTGGAAGTAAGGCCGACGTCTAGATAGTTTCTTAATTGGTCTTAGATTTATGTAGGGTAAATGCTCCTAGAGCTAATGCAATTAAATTTTAATTTAGTTGGTTTCTAATGCGATGCATGTTGGTTAAAGTCTCTAAATCATATATGCATAAAATTATAAAAAGGCTTATAAAAAATAATTTTTAGAAAAGATTAGACTTCCCTAGATCCGACACCTCATCCTTATAAGCCAGATTATCCGGACTCTACTTGTAGGCGGAAAAGTGTCTTATATCAAGGGATATAAGAAATGCATTAATATGAAAGCGACCCCGGACGATTCCGACTATTCCCTAGGTCATTAAGATTTTACTTTATTTTATTCCTAAAATTTTAAATTTTTATTGCGAGTATAAAAATTTTAGTCCTTAGAAAGCTTAGCAAAATAAGGCCAAGCACATGCAAGAAAAAAATCTAAGAAAAGCATGCAATTTCTATTGCGCAAATAATATAAAAACATTAATATAAAATAAAATCAGGTAAAGAAAGTCCATAGTCTATGACAAGTGTTGTATATTTATAACTCAGATTCTGTATAAAAGTAATAGTGATCAGGCCCCACCGATAATAATTTGGATTCTAATCATACTGAATGATGTAAGTCTTAAAAGTGAGGCATTTCATATTCAAGTCTTCATCTTCAGGTCTTTGGATCATCTTCCTTTGGATAATCTCCTCCATGCTTCATATGATTCGCCCTCTAGAAAGGAACCCAAATGAATAAAAAATTCCTTATAAAGGGTCTTTCTTTTTCTCTTTGGGTACCTAGTATTTGAAGTACCTCACTTTTGAAGATTTTCACAACTCGATATAAATTACAAATTACATCATCAAAAAAAGAAGTTTCTAGAATCTCCTGTATTGTTATCCTAATAGAAAAACATTCCAAGCAGTTTAATATACCATATCACAAGTAGTTATATATGTGCAAAAAAATAAACATACTTGCTCACGCTCTTATTTATTTTAGAGGCTAAGCAGTCTGAAGCACCCGTAGCAAGCATTTATGATTATTAATTAATTTAGCCCCCTTTATTTTAGCATTGCATGAGCATCACAACTTGTATAAGATTGGTTAGTATAAATAATCCTTAATTTAAGGGTAGATCTAATGCATAATCAATCACATCATAGATAGAGTGCATTATATTAATAAAATAAACACTCACAACAATTCAATATAAACAGCACACATACCATATGTAAGAGCGCCACGACACAAAAAATAATAAAGAAAAACAAAGCACCGTCCTAACCTAAAACTAGAAGTGATGCCCTAGCAAATAATTTTATGTGTGTATACTACGCTGTGTGGCTTTGAATATGCATTTGTTGGATGGTTAGTTCAAGTTGTTTTGGGTTAGAGTATGTTGAAGGTTTGAAAAGGGAAATTTGATTAAAGTTTAAGAAATAATAAATTATGGTTCACTTTTAGTTAATTTAGTTTGTAGATCTATTTTAATACTTAGGATGGTGATATTTAAAGTTAATTAAAGTTAACGGCTTTAGAAGGTCTAAAGTAGCCCTATCTGCTAAATTAAGGGGGTCTAAAAGGTCACTATTGAAAATATGATATATTTAGGAGTTCTAGCATTTTAATTAAATATTAGGCCTTAAGGGCAGTAGTTAGATTGTTAGTTTGCTAGATTTAGAGTTATTTTATGCAAAATTATGAATTTTAGAAGTTTCGGGCCTTAGTTAATGAACTACGGTTGGTCGGAGAGTTAACTTTTTAATTAAGGTTGATTTTTAGAAATCTAATGTTTTTAATAAATATTAGACCTTAATTAGAGTTGAGTGCCTTTTAGTTTTCCCAACCAATTTGGAATTTTTGGAATTAGTTATGAATTTTCAAAATTCAAGCAATTTAATAAATTATTAAAATTATTTAATTAAGAATATTTTAGGGGTTTGGATCTAAATCAGCTCCAAACTACTTGGGATCTCCCCCAAAAATGTTAGAAATGACCTAAATAAGTGTTCCCAAGTGTTTGGGGAAAATTTGAGATTTTTAATAATTTTTAATTATTTAATTTAATTGAAAAGGAATCTTTAGTTAAAATTAAATTGAGGTTTAAATTGAAGTCTAGCTAAGGATATTTTAATTTTTTTAGATTAAGCATTGAATTATGAAGAGTTGGATTTATTATGGTTAATTTTTTGAGTTAAAATGAAATTATTAGAATTTTCTGGAGTTATGGGGGCTTAATTAAATAGCAAATTAGGGTTTATTAATTAAGGGGTTCAAAAGCTTCTGAAAATTCCCAAAAAAATTTGAGAGGTTTATGATGTCAGTAAGTTTAAGTGTTTAAAGTTTCATATCAATCGTGATTCTATCCTAGCTCCTAAAATTTTTTTGAGTTCACTAGACGGGTTCTTAATTATTGTTCTTAGGATGTCGTTACGTTAAATAGGTTCAAATTGATTTTTGGACTAACCCTTGGGGTAACATAAAGGGAAATGCAATAACACATATAACACTCCATGTCCTTAGGCTTAGGAGAGCCTAAACTAAGTACTAAGTGTTTGTGCGTCCTACACATGCAAAAGACAACTAAAAAATAAAATAAATATAATTAACGATGTGATTAGTGAATGATTGGAATCCAATCACCCACTAATCCTTCCCCCATTATTGATATTCATATGTATAACTCATGTTCAATATTTCATGAGTGGATCTTCCAAAATTAAATGATTTAACATATATATATAATTTAAAAATAGTTTAAAATACACACACACACACACACACACACACACACACACACACATATATATATATATATATATATATATATATATATATATATATATATATATATATATATATATATATATATATATATATATATATATATATATATATATATATATATATATATATATATTAATAAATAACTATATAAGTTTTTAAAATAATATGATTAAAAGTAACTCAATTTTTAAACTCATTTGGTGGTCCACTGGTCACCCGAATGTGGTTTAAAAATAATTTTTACTTAAAAAAATTAATATATTATTATTTAAATTATATTAAAAAAATTAAAATAATATAAAAAATATAATAAAAACAAAAAAAAGTAGATTTTGATATCTGAAAAATATTTTTAATTAAAATTCATAATTTTCTAAAAAAATTAAGGTATTATACATAAAAATTAGATTTAAAATAAAATAGTTACGAATTTTTGAAGTTTAAAGTATTTTAAAAGTATTTGTTAAATGATTTAAAATAATAAGTATTTAAAAATAATTATTAAGTTATTTTAAATTAAAAGTTTAAAGTTTATGAAATTTTAAAATATTTAAAATAATATTATTTAATTAATTGGGATATTAATGAATTGGAAAAATATTTTTTTTTTCTTATAGAATAATATAGGCAAGTACTACTTGAATCATAAAAATATTCAATATACTTTAGGTTGCACTAATTTTGACTTAATGAGTGAATGGAATGACTATTCGGTATTCAAAATTATTAAGACATACTTTGTTGACAAAAATGTTATGTGAAAAAAAGAAAAAAAGAAAAGAAAAATGAAAAAAAAAATAACGAAAAAAGGAAAAAAGATAAAAAAAAAATCAAAGCTAAGTACTAATAATAAAAAATTGTTACCTATTTTAGTTCTTTGATCACCTTATGCAGTCTTAAGAAGTTCAAACCTAGTGATAATCGATGGAATTCTGGGAAGTTAAGAAACACAAGCTATTTCTATTTAGAATAAATAAGTTTGGAATATCCTAATAATATATAGTAAAGTTAATTATAATTCACTCTTACACTTAAAAGATCAATTTAGAAGGAATAATAGAAGTAAAATATTAGGTTATTATTAGTTATATTAAATTGGTTATCAATTATTTAGCCACTAATAAATTACTATTTAGTATGATTAAGAGAACTCAATTTTGAAAGATCTCGCACTAAAAAAATGAGGCAAGAAATTAGTGCACATCTGGATTACATGAGGACAAGTGATGTATTAAGTTTGGAGGATTTTATTATGTTAGAAAAAGAATTGCTTAAATTGTTAAATTTTATGTAAAAAGTTAAGTTATAATTTTTGTGCAGGAAATTTAAAAAAAGGAGGCCATTGTAAGGAAAATTCAGTACAATGTTGTGGTGCCACACAGCTCAACACGTAGCATTTTGGGCAAAAAATATAGTGCCAAATAGAGAGCTCAATGTCTTAGTGCTATATGAACCATTTCCACATTGCCATAGGTGTGGAAATTTTAGGGCTAAAGATGGAGAAGTCAACATCACAACACCGCACATGTTTTTTTTGGATGTGTGGTTTTACCTATGATGAACATTTAGATTCCTTAAGTTAGGAATATTTTGGATGTTTATCTACTAATCATATTTTTTTATGGGCAGCCATGCTTATGCAAGGCTATTATAAAAGAAGGGTGGGGAAATTAATCTCTCATCTTTTGGCTTAAAAAAAACTTTTAAAATTTGGACCAAGCTCCCTTTGAAAATTCCAAACATCTTATCCTTGTCTTAAATATTGAAATCACAAAAATATTAGCTATTATTTTAATCGAGAGTATTCTGAAAGGACTCACCTCTATTAAGATGCAATTAATCGTAAGTGTTGCGGTCTGAAAGATTCGTGGCGGTAGAGTGAGTAAATGTTTAGTCTTAGCAATGCACGAATATCCAACACGCAAGCAGAAAGAGAGAAGTAGAACACCAAATCTTTTTTACGTGGAAAGCCCGAAGAGGGAAAAACCACGGGGCCTTGCCCAGGTGAAAATATTCCACTAAACTTGAGTGAATTACAAGGGTTGACCCGTCCCTCAATTTAGAGGCGGTCGAATTACAGTGATTTGGAGAGATAGTCGAATGTCTGGAGATGGTCGTACGGATGTCCGGCAGGTGGCGGCCGGGCGGTAGTCCGACGAAGGTCGGGCTGAAGTCTGGTAGGCGGCGACCGGGCGATAGTCTAGTGACGGGCGGCAGCCGAGCGGTAGTCCGACGAAGGTCGGTCTGAAGTCCGGCTGCAGGCAGCGACCGGGCGGTGGTCCGGTTGAAGAAGGGCGGGCCGGGCGGCGGTCCGGCGGCAGGCGGCGGGCCGAGCGAGCGGTGGTCCGGCGGCAGGCGGCGGTCGGGCGATAGTCCGGCGAGAGGCGGC
>JACXSL010001033.1:0-98416 GCA_019514585.1 Dendrobium officinale
GTATGTTTAATGTTTGAATTAATTTAATTAAAAAAAGTAACTAGGTAGTTTAGTCATTTAAATATATTGTAATTAATGCAAATTAATCTTGTCTCCTAATTAGAAATTTAGGTTAGGGGTTTTCACTAACCAATCACTTTTAAATTTTCAAAAAAAAAAAAAAAAAAAAAAAAAAAAACTCTTAAAATTTTAAAAAATTATGAAACTTTTCATATCATAATTGGACACATTTCCCTAACATTTGCAAGCGGTTTCATGAATTTTGGGTGAATATTAAGCATTTTCTCATCATTTGAAGTTAGATTAGTACTATCAAGCTTGATTAGTTTAAACCCTTGCTCAACCTCTATTGAAGTCCTATCCTTCACCCCAACACTAAATTAACTCACTCAATAATATTCCTCACCTACGTATTCTTTTTGAGAAGGGTTCTCTACCACATTATACCAATTATGGTATCAAAGACTAGAATTGAAAGAGATTGCTACTAGTCTTTTCATTCAAAGTGAGGTGGAAGGTTAAATCATTTACAGGGGGCAGAAATTAAATCATAGAAAGTTTAGTCTTTGTAATGTAGACTTGGATAAATTCCTTTGTTGATATTATATTTTCATTGCAAAAACTATTGCAAGAATGTATATGGTAAGTTTTCCTATGGATAGTTGCATTTTTAATCTATGCCAGTATTTAAACCTAGCCTTACATTATTAAACTAACAATAAATTGATATAATTTTAGTGTCAAATCTGGTAATGTAGTGCTCACTATAATGCTTTGACCTAGGGTGCACACTATATCTAAAAATTGAAGTTATAGTACTTAAGATTTTGTGGTAGTCTCTTTATCTATTTACTTGTTACTTCATATTTCTCCTTGTTATTTTGTGTTAGATTGAAGGCTAAACTTATTTTTAAAATCATTACATCATCTTTTAGTATCAAAATTATATATCATTTTACATATTTTTAAAAATTCATCTGTGTTTGAACACATTTTTCTTGTGCAAATCCCTTGCATAAAAAATGCCTACAAAATTAGTTAGCTTATATTAGATGGATAACTTGACTAGGAGGTTGGAAGAATTGGCCTTAAAAGAGAAATTCAATAGGCTTTTAGAAATGATCATGAAATTAGCAAATTAGGTCCAAATAATGAGCCTTAGAGCCTAAAACCACACTTGGATCAACAACCTTTTGTAATTGAAAATATAAGTGAGGAATTTGTAGAGAATTCATTAGGGAGATATCCATTTAGGAACCCTTGTGTACATAACCAATTTAGACATTATGAACATTTAAAGGAAACAACAATAACGGAGGATAAGGTAGAAACCTTAACCTATCCAGATGAATGAATTCTTTGATTGTTATTAGATATATCAATATAAAAGAATTATATTTGCAAAAGTGAAACTTATTGGCAATGCTAAGATCTGTTGGAATAATATCTTTGTACACATTATTTAATAGGGCAATCCTTACTAGAGTGGAGCTAAAAGAGATCCTTAAGGCCAAATATTATCCTAGAATCATTAAAAGAAGTTACATAAACAATTGATGATCATAAGATAAAGAAGCATGCATGTAGTCAAATACATGAACAATTTTGAGGATATTGTAGCTAGGACCATTTGTGAATATTAGGCTTGGAAATTGGCAAATAAATTTATTATTGGCCTTATACAAGACTTGAGGAATGAAGTAGAACTACATAAATCATATACATTAGAGGATGCATTTCATTATGCCTTACTCTTGAAAAAGCATAAGAGGGTGACATCTATATCAAATCCAAGGGTCAAAACTCTATATATTATACTTACACATACTATACTCAAAAGGTCTATAGTAAGATCTAACCCTTAATCACCTAATGTTTAGACTAATCAAACTACTTTTGAATTTACCACCAAGAATAAAAAGGGCCTTTTTTGTTTTATGTGCTATAAGAGGACCACATTTAAAATCAATGCATTGACAAAATTATGTGCATAAAAGAAATAGAAAAGGAAGATGAATAACTAGAAGAAAAAGTAGAGGAAATCCATGATGTCATAGTTTGAACTTTAGAAAACCAATTCATCACCATGTGGTGTATGATAGTGGCTAGGATTGAAGATTGGAGAAGGAAAATTATTTTCTCCATAATTATTAACTGTAAGAATAAGATATTCAATTTGTTAATTGATGGGTGAGTTCTATAAATATAGTAGCCACACATAACTTTTAAGAGCTAACCTTAAATCAAAACATCATTTAGAGTCATTCATATTGAGTTAGGTGAAGTACACTTCATTATTCATTTCATCTAGGTGCCTAGTACCTATTAAGATAGGTAGCTATAAGGACTACATATAATGTGATGTTCTTTAAATAGAAATGACATATCAACTACTAGGAAGATCCTAGTTGTCTGGTAGATATGCCAAACATTTTGGAGGAGAGAATGCTTATCTATTCCAATTAAATGACAAAACTTTTAAACTTTGTCAATTTATCCCAACTACAAGGGTAAACCCACTTCCATGCCACAAATTATTCATTGAGCCACTCTAAAATCTTATATTAGTCATACAACCTGAATATTAATAGACCAGAAATTCAATACTAGATTTGTTTAGTGAAAATAATCTATGATTAGAATTCTATGAAATTAATTAATCTTTCTAACATACCATCACATTCATTTTTTGACTCAACATACTCATTTGATTGAGATTTTCATTGCTTTTATAGTAATATATAAAAAAATAATTAGAACTACAAAAATACAAAGTATGATGAATAAAGAAAAAAAACTTTCTATAATATGATGTAGGTGATTATGTATTGGTATGATTTGACCTGAGAGGTTACCTTTAAAAAAATTTTAAAAAATATAAATGAGAGCATATGGACTATTCAAGATAATTAGAAAAATTGGTACAAATACTTATGTCCTTGAATTAGCTTCTAACATATTTATTAGCCATGTTTTCAATGTAGAAGATTTAATATCTAATATTTAGATTTACAGGATAAACTTTTTGTTTGAGGAGACAAGAATCATTTGCATGTATTTATCCAATCATCTCTATTTGATGTTGAGCATAACATTGTAGTTGAATCGCCATTAGATAAAAGTGTACATAGGTCCTTCTTAGGTGGAAGGATAAACCACCTTGTGAAGACAGTTGGTTAACTAAAGAGGAGCTCCAACAATTAACACAAGAGTTAATGTAAGACCATATTAGTTTAAAATATTTAGATAAGAGATCTTTAAGGTTCAGGGAATTGGTGTAGTATTAGAATTGGTGTAGCATTAGGAGCTCCAACAATACTCAGGTCCAGAAGTAGGAGCAGCTACAAGTGCTGGAGCAGTTCCTTCTATTACTATAATCTTTATTTAATAACTTTCATCAGCTCACTCTTGTGAAGCCCTTGTAGTTTGACCTTTCCTATCATCTTGTGCCCAAACCTAATAGATGACTGATTAATAAAAGTAAGATGACAACTTAATTATATAGAATATGTTTACTTGTGATTATATAAAATTTAGGTTTCAAGACTTTGTTTGAAACTTAAATTTTAATTGAAATGGGGAAATATTCAAAATAACTTATTTTAATTAATTAATTAATTATAATATTACATAAAAGAAAGGTTGGCCATGATAATTAGCCTCAAACTATGAGTTATCACTGGATCTATGCAAGTACATGTGTCACATTAAGTAATAAAATATTAAATAAAGTATCATTCTCATGAGGATAGGGTTCACTTCTATATCACTCTAATACTTTTTCTAAGAATAACTTAACTTATTTTATCTACAAAATCAAATGGTAATCTGATGAAAGTTATCAGTTAAGTTTTTTAGAAAAAAATTCCATGTTTAAGTGACTCTAAACCTATGATAGTTAAAAACTTATGATTGCAAAATTAATATCTTTTATTATGTTGCTATGAATCAGAACATAAATACTTCTTGTCTCTATCAAGCTTGTTGGAGTTTCTAGCTATGATTACACTTAACTTCTATGATTATATCTCCTTATGATACTAGAACTCTAGCCACAATATGTCTATGCATAACAGAATTCAATTTTAATTCCCCTAATCTTTCCACTACTTCTCCATCGAGGATGTAGATCAAACTAAATTTAAAATTCATGCAAGGTCTCAACATAAACTAAATTAAGTATGAAGGATTTAAAAATAACAGAACAGTGATGCATGTAAATTAGATCTATTCTTAATCCAATATTGTTTCTAACACATCATTGTCTAGAAAAATGATTTTAGACAACCATGGAAATTAAGATAAATAAAACACAATTCATTGCAATGATAAATAAAAGTAGAGAGGAAAGAGAAGGATATATATCACCAGGAAATTCTTGACAACACAAATACACACTCTCTTTACGATTACAGTTGAGTTCCTTAACTTTAACTCACTCTTGTGAAGCCCACCGCTATGTTGCTTTGACTGAATTAACATGTCATTTCCATGTGATAATCAAACTAACTGCTACATCACGACGCTTAGGTGATTTGGCACTATGCTGCCTTAGTTGGTGTTGTGGCATTCGATGTGAATGGGCACTATGGACTGCCTTTTGTTCCACTATGGCACATTTCTTTCTATCTTTTAGTAGAACTTAGGGTTGAATGTTTTGGCCTTGTAAAATCTGGCATTATAGTGCTCAACCTTTTTCTTCAATTTGGTGTCTTCTTAAGTAAGTTCTCTTACACAAATTCATCAAGTGAGATTATTTCATAGTGAATGAGGATAATAAAACTATAACAAAAATTCCACTAATAAATTCCCCCAAACCTAAACTAACAAATGATCATATTTTGCTAAAATGTAACTCAAGAAATTTTTAAAATTCAGAATATTCCAAATAATGTTAATTCTAATATTTGATGGTTATTAAGATTAATTAATTCAACCATAAACGTGCTTCCTAATAATTCATTTTAACAAATATTCATAATACATTCAGCTCCTAAATGTGTTAGTGAAAAAAAATAACTAGTTCACTTTAGGGTTAATGATATTAGATTTAGGAGAATGTCATATTCATTTAATCTTCTAGTATAATTACAAGCTTTATTATAAAATATATAATTCCTATAATTCTTCTTAATTTCACTCTTTCGTAGATCCCTCAGGTGGAGTTCAAAATTTCAAATACTAATTTTTTATTTTTCCATACTTAGCTTTTTCACTTTCATATATTTTTTTTTCTTTTCTTATTTTGCCAACTACTTTATAATGATTTTGAATACCTATCTTTTGCCTTCAATTTTTTTTTACGTGGGGCTAGACATTGCGAGTACTTTTTTTAATAGTCTATAGTCCATTACTTAGTTTTTTTTTTTTCATTTTACTTTCTTTTTTATTTTCTTTTAATTGCTAAACACTTTATAATATTTTTGAATACCTATTTATCTTTCCCCTTACAACATCTTAAATGATTATTATCTAAGGGTTATTGCAAGATGATAATCCCATAATTATATGCTTCTAATGGACCTTCTAATTAATCTAATAATTGCAATTTCCCTAAATATTTTTTCATTCAATCTAAAAGTAATTAGTCAAATGCTTAAGTGTGCTTTAGAAGTTTACTTTATTAGGAATTATTAACTTTAATGATATTTATTAGTATTTATTTAGGGTTTTTTAACTTAAGTTATTTTCCATGTTATATTTGATTAATGACAATAAGTTTTGTATCTTAAATATTTTTAATTAATTTCAAAGCTTGCAATTTAATAATTATAAAATATTACTATATATATCATCGAATGCATTTAAGAATAGATGAAAAGAAAGTAATAAAATTTAATTTTTCACACATGAATAATGTTGATTTTCATTACGATAACTAGACATGAAATCCAATACATTTGAAAGGAAATGAATAGAAAAATAAATATAAAAAGGAAATACATAAAATAAAAATAAAAATATAAAATAAAGAACAACAAAAACAACTTACTCCTTCACTCATTATCCTCCTCTTCCTCTTTTGATATTGTTGCCAACTCGGGCCACCAATAAGGGTTTAGAGGCAGGGGCTGCAAGGAACATTAGATGGTTTGAATTCTAAAACAACTAACAATTCCTAAACATCCCAATTAATGCTTCATTAAACTTTAAAATATATTCTTACTATCATCATTGCATGTTCATCATATAATCTACTTTGTGATTCATACCCTTTTCCCACTATTTACTTTCTTCTATATAGCTATGCATACCACCAACCTACTCCCTGAGATCTGACACCTAATCTTCTAGTGTCCTTAGGGCTTAAGGCTTTAGTAGTACCAGTTTAGCCAATAGTCATGTTGGGTCTGCCTAGTGCCACAACGGAGGCCATTAATCAATGTCAATGTGCTAGTTCATATTGCAACACTGTAGTGCCATCTTATTGATCACCACAATGCCTGAGCCTTTTTTATAATAAGTATAAATAGTTTTTAATTTTTATATGTAAAGGTGTTAGAGTTTTGAATAACTTTATTAGAGGAGAGGCTAGAGGAGAGTAAGGTGCATACTTTAGAGTGGATAGCTAACATATAAGAAATTAAAAATTTTGGAGGGAAAAGAAGTGTAGAGAGAGAGAGAGAGAGAGAGAGAGAGAGAGAGAGAGAGAGAGAGAGAGAGAGAGAGAGAAGTTACAATGGTGCTCACTTTAGGAAGAATTCATTTAGTGGATATGTTTTTCATCCTTCATTTCTAGTGATATCTATTTACTCTTTTCTACTTGTACTTCTTTTTTTGAGCAAGTAATAAAATTTTTGTTATTTTGTTTTATGCTATGGCTAGAAAAACTCACAGTTTTAGACTATTCCTGTGAAAACCTAAGTAATTACTAATGTATACTCTTATGCTTAAAATTCTAAATGGTCATTTTCAATATCTCTCGCTCTTTATTTAATTATATAGTGGCCATGTGTAGAATTAAAACCTTACATGATATATTCCCTTGATGGAGAAATATTAGAATAATTATAAGAGTTTGAATGGAGTACTTGCATGTCTAGAAATAGTATGTTTAGTATTTCAGTGTTTATGGAGATAAAATAATTATAGGAAGGTCATAAATCTTTTTTATATCCTTACAAGGTTGACATAAATCTAAGGATATATACGCGCAGATTCACAATGAATTTAAGAGATTTTACTTAGAAAAGCTCAGGATATTTCACTGTTATTAGTCCAAAACACTTTATCTATTGGTATCTTAACTTTTCTTCTACAATTCACATTCTATATAAAATATAGCGTTGTTTTTATTTGATAGGATAATCTTTGTAGCTTGAATTAGAATATAATAAAATAACTATATGAAACATAACACTTGTGGAATTGAGACTTTTTTCATAATAGTTTTATTACTTGAAAATTTTTTATTTGAATAAATAGACGCATAGTCTAACACAACCAACCAACCATCGAACAAGTATTTTGTGCCATTATCAGGGAAGTAAAGTGCGTTCTTGTTATTATTTCTATATTGATTGAAAAAGTGGCATATTAATCCTAAATGTATCTTGTATATTGTTTATTTAAAATTTTTTAATTTGAAAAACAAATATTTTTATTTTTATTTTTGTTGCATTATTTTCTTATAATTTAATTCTTATACTATTGATTTATGTATAATATAGTTAGTAAGGAGCATTTTTTTGTTTTATTTAGAGATTGAAAGCACCCTTATAAAAGTTAAAAAAAAAATCCAAAAAGACTTTATCATTAGGAGTGGCTAAAGTAAATCAAGATCAAGATCATCATACTCCTCTTAGAGAGTATGCCAATCTTATAATAGATGGAATTCATCATAGTCTGAATTCACATACAATCTAAGCTAATAATTTTGAAATGAAACCTATCATAATTCAAATGGTATTAAATTCTCTGTTTGGAGGAACTTCTCTTGAAAATCCCAACTTACACTACCCAACTTCTTAAAAATCTATGCAATATTTAAGTATAATGAAGTCAGCATTGACACCATTAGACCTCATCTTTTTCCATTTTGTCTAATATACAAAGCTATGATGTAGTTGAATTCCTTTCCCCCAAGCTCTATAATCACATAGAATGAGTTAGCACATAAGTTCCTAGAAAAATATTTTCCACCTTTCAAAACAACTATGCTTAGGATTGATATAACTTTTGTTTCCCAAATTAAGGGAGTGCCAAATTATGAGAGTTAGGAAAGATTTAAGGAGATACTTAAGATGTGACCTCACCATGCTTTGTCTGATTGGTTGGTGATTTAGAATTTTGTATAATTTCTTGTGGGATCCCTTAAGTCAATAGTTGATGCAACAACTTGAGGTTCTTTAATGTTAAAACCTTTTGAAGTAGCTTCTACCTTGATGGAGGAGATGATAACATATAATTTCTAGTGGCCTTTTGATGGGGTGAATCCTAAGAGAGTAGCAAATGTTTATGAGTGGGATTCTTTATCAATTTTGATAGCTCATGTAACAACCGTATTTAAAAAGTTAGACAATTTCGGAGTTAGTATGGGTTTATGATCACATATGCATTTGGATGAAATGATTAAAATTTTGCTAGTTAGTTTAGTGCTTAAGAGATTGAAAATATAAATTTAATTGGAAGACAAAATAATCCCCATTCTAATACATATAACCTAGCCAACCTAATTTTAGTTGTATCCATAATAACGGTCAGAATTAGTGGAATGTAAACCAATCTAACCTAGTAGGAAATTGGAATAATCCTAAACCACTAATAGTGAACCCTAGACCTTCTTATCCCTCTATTTTTAATTAGAATACTCAATTCAGATATAAGAGGACACCTATGGAGGACTTAGTGATTCAGATGGTAAACCAATTATAGATTCAAGCTTCTTTAATTAAGAGTTTAGAAAATTCATTAAGATAACTTACAATTTCTTTTACTAGTAAACTCCATGGTACTTTTACCAGATAACATTAAAGTTATTCTAAAGGAGAAAGGAAAAGAATATAGTTTGGAGCACTTAAAGAGTAGTAGTGATGGCACCCAACCAAAATGATAAATTTAGGCAAGTCTGGTTGAAGAATATACACTTAGCGCCGCTTGGGAGGTAACCCTATTCTTTTGATTTTAAGTCTTAGTTTCGTTGTTAAAGTTTTTGTTTATTTTTATATTTTTGTTTTTTTTTTTTCATAATTATGAAAATATTTTATGTGTGTTATCCATGAGTTACCAAGCATAGTTATGAATTAAATAATTACATCTTATTTTTTTGAGAATTCATATAATTTATAAATTTTGAGCTAATATTAGATATCAGAGCACATCAACATTTGATTGCTAAGCATGACATCATATAAATCAAGCTTTGCATTAAATTCTTAAGAAAATTAGTGTAATGCAATGCCACAATGCTATACATTTAAGTGTTGTAGTGCTTCTTCCACTTACATCATGCTTCAGCATTGATCCATGTAGCACCACTTTGGCAAATCCATTAATTTTATAATGTCATGACATTGTATTTAATGATGTTGTATGACACACCTTTATTCATTATGAATATTTATTAAGTGCCTCAATACTTCCCTCATCACTGTACAATCAAGGAAAACCATAATTAGCCAATTGTAATGGCCCAGAAGTAGTATTTAGTTAGCATCATAGCACTCATACATGTCAAATGATGTAGTGGTTGTCCAATCATAAGCCTGATGCTTTATTTTCCTATACTTTCATTGTAGCGCCACGTGTCTTATCACGCCATAACATTTTTATTAATTTGACTAGTTTGTTATTTAGTCTTTCCTAGCTCTACAACATTACTCTTCTTAGTGACTTAGCACTCGTCGAGTCTATAAATAAAAAAAACTATTTTCTTTGATTTTTACTAAGCTTTAGTGTAATTTACTTATCATTTTATGTATTCATTATATCTTCTTCTCAAAAAGTTTTCTAAATGAATCCTAAGGTTCAAGCTAGTAAGAAAAGAGATGCTTCCTCATTTGACTGGAGGAGGTTCAAATTCACTAAAGGAGAAGTGAGCTATGCATAACTAGTTGTAAGCAAAAAGTTGATACTTGAGTGGGGATTTTTAAATCTTGGTGGAGCTCTGATGCAAATAATAGTAAGTACGGTGGTTGGAAAACATTGTGTGAAGTGCTTAGTTCTTGTGTAGTTAACATAATGAGAGAATTTTTTTTGAATGGAAAAGAAATCAAGAATAAAAAAATTTGTGAGAGGGATATTGAGTTTGAGGAATACTTGACTTGTGTAATATACACATTGATCCTTAGGAATTGTTGAGAGTTCTTTGTGGACCTAAGAGTGGCTGTATGGAATGAGGAGATAGGAAGGTAATAATTTATCCTTCATCCTGCTTGACCCATTTATCCAAAGCTTGGCACTATTTTATCTCACCTCATTTTTTCCAAGTAAGAACATTGATGAGGTGATTAGGGATATATCTATTTTTAATTATGAAATTTAGGTGGGGCATTCCTTAGATGTAGGGAATTTAATTTTCTCTTCTTTGATGTATATCATTAAGTCTCAACTTTAGTAGGATTAGGTCATCCCTCTCTTGTTTATTCTTTTTGTGTAACTGCTGAGGTGTTAGGTGAGTTGAGTTAGGAATGTCTTTTTCCCACCTTTGTTCTCACAAAGTAGAATATTGGGAGTTTAATGAAGAAAGAAGAGGATGAAGTAGGACCTAGTGAACCTTGTTTAATTGGCCAACCCAGTAGTAGTAGATAGGGTACCTAGACCCTTATATCCCTAGATGAGCAGGTTACATATTTGACGGAGCAAATAGAGGGTGTTACCATATTTTATGAGGAGAGTAGGGATGGAAGTAGGTAATGTCTCAGTGAGTTTCCCATTGTATGGACATGCAGGAAAAGTAATAAAACTATGCTTCTTAGTTTAATAAAGTACTGGTCAAGAAGTTTAGGAGTCCTTTGTTGATAACCTTGATTAGCTACAATTTCCACCAACCAATTACATACAACCCTTTATGTGGCACCCACCAATGGAAGCCGTAGATGATGATGATGATGATGAGGAGGAGGAGGAGGATTGAGATTGATCCTTTTTGATTTATTTTTGTTTGTTGTATTTTTCCTTACTTTCTTTAAAGAGAATGAGAGGAAGAGATGATTGTTGATGTTATGGTTAGTTGTTCCTTTTGTTTTCTTTATTTTTTATTTTCTTTATTTAGGGAGGTTCCCATTTTTGCTAGGGATGAATGTGATACTTATGGTTGTGATTGTTGTTTGTATAGTACTTAACTAGAAATTGCATGAGGCACTAAGAGTTCTTATTATGTAGTAGTTAGGATGAAATGCATATTATAAGTCTTCATTAGTATAAATGGAAAAGGGCATGTTTAACTTTCTCTACAACATTTAGTTATATTCTTTTTTGTTGTTTGTGTATTTTATTTTAGTGTTGTTAATTTTACTAAATATTATTATTGCTTTTTTAAAATTTCATTTAACTTAAATTTCTTATTCTTTAATAGTTGAAATTGTTGAGATAGTTGCTACTTATCTTTACATGTTTAACATTCTTGCAATTTGTATGTTTTTGATGATTCCAAATATTATTATTTTGATTATTTTTCTCCTAACATATTTTGGAAGAATTATTTTTGCTTTTGTGTACTAATTTTTTAGGAAAATCATATTTTAGATTGTTGAAGACTTCAAATCAAGATTAGCTCAGAATGTTTTGTACGTTGAAGTCTGTATTTTTCATTTTATTAAGTCTTAGAGAGTATGATTATAATTGAGTAACTGAGCACACACACACCAGGGGAGAGTTTTAAAATTTGCAATTTTTAAGCTGATTGTATGGTACGATATCATTTCATATGAGACAATCTGGTAAGTTATTTTTTCCCCAATGAGTAATGGAAAGAATAGAAACTGGCTAAAATTTTTCTAAGTATAGATCGTATAGACAAAATTTTTAGTTTTTCCTTGGAAGATCTACTATGGATTTGGCAAGTACACTATTTGTCCTGACGAAATATTTAGTTCGTCCCTAGACGATCTGCTATGGATTTGGCAAATGCACTGTTCGTCCAGACAAAATATTTAGTTCGTCCCTGGATGATCTGCTCTAGATTTGGCAAATACACTATTCATCCAAACGAAATGGTTAGGTCATCCCTGGACGATCTACTCTGGATTTGGCAAATACACTATTCATTCAGATGAAATGATTAGTTCATCCCTGGATGATCTGCTCTGAATTTGGCAAATACACTGTTCATCTAAATTAAATGTTAAGTTCGTCACAGGACGATCGACTCTGGATTTGAGAAATAAACTGTTCATCCAGAAAAAATGTTTAGTTCGTCCTAGGATGACCTGCTCTAGATTTGGCAAAAACACTGTTCATCTAGACGGTATTTTTAAATCATACTTGGATGAAGGGCTCTGTTCTGTATACTTATAATTCTTCCTGACTCTTCATACCAATAAACTTTGAAAAATAACTGTTCGTATCGGATGAACCTCGTTCATACGAGATGATGATCAGGTATGGATAAAGTTCGTACCCATTCACAATGAGTTCATACATAATAGTTTTTGAACTATTCGTATGTATGAAATTTGATCGTACAGGTTGATCGTGGATGTTCAAACTTCAAAAATTCAGTTTTTCTGGATGTTTTTTTGTGTCTTTTTTATAAAAGGGCCATTTAAGACAGTCATTTAATCTTTTTGTCTACTGGTCTTCGTGAATGGTTAAGGGCAATTGAAGGAGAGAGTATGAGAGAGTATTTGAGAGAGATTTCTTACTATTGGAGCTTGAAGGGTTAACTAAGTTACTCAAGGGTAAGGATCTCTGTTTATGATTTATGTTTCTTCACTCTTTCTCTTGTCTTTCTAGATTGCTCTTGTGAAGATTGTTCAAAAGGATCTGGTTCTCTGCTGACACTCAAGGAGTGTGAGCAGCGGAAGATTCTCTGCCTATACTTGGAGAGTGTGAACAACCGAAGGTTCTCTGCTTACACTTGGAGAGTGTAAATAGCGGAAGGTTCTCTACCGGCACTGGGAAGGCGTAAAAGGACGACGGTTCTCTGCCGCACTGAGTAGTGGTGGAAGAGATTTTTTGTGAAGGCTTCTTTGCCTTACTGTGTGGGTAAAAGAAGAGACACTAGTGGTAATAGTGTAATACCTAAAGTGGGAGACTTCAGGGAGTGGATGTAGGTCGTGTTTGACCGAACAACTATAAATCTTTATGTCTTTTTATTTTTGCTGCTTTAATTTCTATCTTTTTATTTTTTTGTGGTTGAAAAATAGTTTTAAGACTTGCTACAAAGAATCCATCGGTTTCAAATTTTTTAAAGATCAAAAAGAGGAATATTTTTTAAATAACTAATTCACCCCCCTCTTGGTTAGCCTTTGGGACATAAGCTTAGGTCTAACAACCTAACTCATATTCAACATATTTCAATAAGTGGTATCAGAGAATTATTTCAAAATCATAAGTTTAAACTACTTTTTAATTAACGATCATGGCTACATTTGGAAATCGAACACACCAGAAGGTTACTCTATAACTAGACCTCCCTTATTTGACAATATTCTTTTCAATTTTTGGAAAACATGCATATCTATATTTTTGTAGTCACTTGATTATCGCATGTGAATCTTAGTACAGGAAGGATATACAAAATCAACTAGACTAGTTAATGGCAATATAGTAGAAACACCCTTTGCAGATTGGACTGTAGAAGAATGTGACTTATCACAACTTAATGCTAAATGTTTAAATAATTTCTTTTATGCACTTAAGTCAGAGGACTACATGTGGGTTTCCACTTATAAAAGTGGAAAAGACATATGGGATAGACTCTATATAACTTATGAAGGGACTAATGAAGTTAAAAAATCTAGATTAAACATCTTGCTGCATCACTGTGAATTATTTTGCATGAAACCAAATGAATCTATTTCTGACATGTATATAAGATTTACTCAGATAGTCACTTCTTTGCATGCACTAGGTAGAGAATTAATAAATGTTGAAATGGTTAATAAGATTATCCATTATTTGCCTACTGCTTATGATATAAAAATAACTGCTATATCAGAATCTAAAGACTTAAATTTTTAGTCTATTGACAATCTTCTTGGATCACTAATTGCTTGAGAGCAAGGAGTAATTCAACAAAAGATTGATGTAGGAGAGCCACGAAAGAAAAAGAACATAGCACTAAAAGTGAAGGAGTTGGAGAGTGATCTATCACAACCTGAGGATGAGGACGACATCACGTTGATGACTAGACAGTTCAGAAGCTTTCTATAGAGGAAGAAAAAGAGAAGCCAGTAATGGAACTGAGGTAAGTTCAATAGGAATGCTAAGGTTTCTAATGATGTGATTTGCTATGAGTAAAGGAAACATGTACATGTGAATTCAGAGTGCCCAAAACTCAAAGCCACTCCTAGCAAGGAGAAGGTAGAGGAGAAACCAATTGTTAAGAAGAGTAAGAAGAAATTTTAAAGAGCTTTATGGGCGGACTCAGCTTCAAACTCATCAGAGACTGAAAAGAAGAGGAAGTCACCAATATGTGCTTAATGGCTGATAATATTGATCAATTAGATCAAGAAGAGGTATGCGACTTAACTTATGCTGAACTTTTTGAAGTCTCTGAAAGAATACATGATGCATATAGGAAGCTAAAGAAAATGAATGCTAGTCTTAACCTAGAACTTTAAGAATTGTAAAAAGAACACAAGATCCTTAGGAAAGATCATGCATTAATTGATAGCAACCACATGAGCTTACTTGATGAATTCGATAACTTGAATAAGGAGAACAATATGTTAAAATCATCCTATGCATAACTAGAAAAAGAATTTAAGAAATTTAAGGATAATTCTAAGAGTAGAGAGCATTACTTGAATTTTGATAAGCATGTCCTAGAAGATTTGAACATTTATTTAAAGTTGAAAGTAAAATATCTCAAGGAAAATAAAAAACACCCAACACTTGAAGATTTTATAAATCCTATTTTGTATCCAAAATTTATACAACTTGGGAAGAGACAGAGTAGTTATAGAAGATTTAGAAAACCATTTCTTGGAGTTAAATGTTATAGTTGTGGATTCATTAAACATATTGCACACACCTATACATTGGATAGAAAAACTCTTTTGGTGTGGAAACCTAAGATGCATAAACCTAGACATATCATATATGCATATGTTTATAAATTGCCAAGAGGTAAACCCAAACTTATTTGGGTTCCCAGGTCTAACATTAGATTATTTTGTAGGCACGCTCTCATACAAGGCCATATGAGAGCATATGGTACATGGACAGCAGTTGCTCAAGACATATGACTGGAGATATTAAGCAATTTATATCACTAGAAGCTAGAAGTGGAGGCAGGGTTACACTTAGAGACAACATCATAAGGAAGGTGGTTGGATCAAGTATGATTGAAAATCTTGAGAAATTTTTTATTAAGAATGTGTTACTCATTGAAGGCTTAAAACATAATCTAATAAGTATTATCCATCTATGTGATAAAGGATACAACATTAAATTTTTTCTTATTAGCTACATATTAAACCTAAAAGATATTGATGTTTTGCATGGTTTGAGGGTAAATAATATTTATATGCTAGATTTAAATTATATCAAAACTCCTAATAATTTATGTTTGAAATCTATTTCTGATGAATCATGGCTTTAGCATAGGAGACTTTGTCACTCTAGCATGAAAAACCTTAGAAGGATTATCCAAAAGAACTTAGTGAGAGGTATATCAAAACTAAACTTTAATAAGGATCGCCTTTACGATGCATGTCAATTAGGAAAATAGGAGAAGTCCTCTTTTCAGTCCAATAAGGATATTAGAACTAGTAAACTATTAGAGATTTTGCATATGGATATGTTTGGACCAGTTGGAACTATGGGTCTAGAAGGAAAGGTATACGGATTTGTGTTAGTAGATGATTTTTCAAGATTCACATGGGTTAAATTCTTATATCATAAGAGTGAATCATTTAAGGAGTTTAGAGATTTTTTGACTTGGATTCATAGGAAACTAGGATGTGATATTTTGATAATTCAAAGTGAACACGATGGAGAATTTGAAAATAAGAAATTTGAGAATTTTTGTAAAAAGAAAGGGATTGATGAAAAATTTTCTGCACCTAGAACCGCTCAGCAGAATGGGATAGTTGAAAGAAAAAATAGAACATTAATAGAAGCTGCTCGAGCCATATTGGCAGAATATTCACTTCCTAAATATTTTTTGGCTAAAGCGATTACACGACATGTTCTGTTCAGAATAGGGTGAACATCATATCAAATTTAAATAAAACACCCTATGAGTTACATAAAGGGAGAACATCTAATTTGTCACATTTGTATATTTTTGGATGCAAGGTGTTCATACATAATAATAGAAAATCTGCCTTAGGAAAATTTGATCCAAATATTGATAAAGGAATTTTTCTTGGATACTCTAGTATTGGAAAATATTATAGGGTATTCATTAAAAGAACTTTGGTAGTTGAGGATGCCACATATGTTGTATTTAATGAATATGGAATTTTGGAAGAGTTGATTATTGAAGAGGATGAGGTAGAAATTGACTCCCAAAAGATTGAGAAAATAAATTTGGATAAAAAGTTAGAGATTGAAAACCCATTGTCTAAAGATTTGAGATTTTCTAAAAACCACCCAAAGGAATTGATTATAGGTGAACCTAGTGAGGGTTTAGGACTAGGCGTGGATTGAACAAAGAAGTCAATCATTCAGCCTTTATTTATATGATAGAACCCATAAATATTGATCAAGCACTTTCGGATGAATTTTTAATTTTGATAATGCAAGAAGAATTAAATTAATTTGTAAGAAATAAAATTTGGGAATTAATTACAAGGCCAAAGAACCAAAGTGTAGTTGGGACTAAGTGGATATTCAAGAATAAAATAAATGACTCAGGAGTAGTTATTAGAAATAAGGCTAGATTGGTGGCTAAGGGGTATAATCAGATAGAAGGTATTGATTTTGAGGAGACTTTTACTCCTGTAGCTAGGCTTAAAGCTATTAGGGTTTTGTTAGCCTTTATCTATTTTAAAGGATTTAAGTTATATCAAATGGATGTTAAAAGTGCTTTTTTGAATGGGATAATTCAAGAGGATGTTTATATTGAACAACCTCCAGGCTTTAAAAATTTAAAATATTCAAATCATATTTTCAAATTGAAAAAGGATTTATACGGATTGAAACATGCACCTAGGGCTTGATATGAGAGATTGAGCACCTTCCTACTTAAGAGATCTTTTGAAAAAGGAAGTGTGGACACAACTCTCTTTTTGAAGAAATTAGGATAGGATATACTCATTGTACAAATTTATGTTGACGATATCATCTTTGGATCTACAAATAAAAATTTTTGTGATGATTTTTTTAAAACAATTAGTAGTGAATTTGAGATGAGCATAATGGGAGATTTGAGTTATTTTCTAGGCTTTAGTATTAAGCAAATTGAGGAAGGTATATTTCTTAATCAGTCGAAGTATGTTAAGGACATCCTCAAAAAGTATGAAATGGACAATGCTAAACCTGTTAATACACCTATGAGTTCCTCAGTTCAGTTGGATAAGGACCCAAAGGGAAAATCTTTTGATCAAATGATATTTAGAGGAATTATTGGATCTTTGCTTTACTTGACAGCTAGCCGACCCGATAATATGTTTAGTGTTTATTTGTGTACTAGATTTCAATCAGATCCAAAAGAATCACATTTGACAGCAGTGAAGAGGATTTTAATATATCTCTTAGGAACTCAGAACTTAGGGATTTGATATCCTAAGTTTAGCACTTCAATTGAAATAATTAGATATTCAGATTCAAATTTTGTAGGTTATAGGGTTGATAGAAAGAGTACTTCTAGAATATGTCAATTTATTAAAAAAATATTTAGTCTTTTGGTTTTGTAGAAAATAGAATTATGTAGCCTTATTTACTGTTGAAGCTGAATACATTTCCTTAGGAAGTTGTGGGGCACAAGTACTTTAGTTAAAATAATAGTTAATTAATTTAGGATTATTAATAGGCACAATTCCCATTTATTATGATAACACAAGTGCCATTTGTATTTTAAAAAATTCTATTCAACATTTAAGAATCAAACATATTGACATCAAATATCATTTCATAAGGGATCATGTATCCAAAAGAGAAATTGAACTCAATCATGTTTCAACTGAAAATGAACTTGCAGATATTTTTACAAAATCACTAGCCTTTGATACTTTCAGTACATTAAGAACAAAACTTGGTGTGGTTGATTTGAATGCTTAATTAAAGTTTCTATAACATTGATATGTGTTTTTGTGAGTGTGTTTTGTGTTTTTGATTTACTTATGTGTTTTTTATTTTTTTGTCATTTTTATGTGCATGTTTGCTTTTATGTTTTTTTAATCTTTTTATTTTGTGTGTTTTCAAAATAATTTCACATTGAAATTCATGTTTTTTAGTAATCATATGAAATTTTCTAAGTGTGATATTCGTCTGTATGAAATTCATTTCATACTGGATAAATCATATAGCGTATCGATCGTTGAGTTGAACAGTCCGCGTACAATTTTTTTTTTGTTTTTATTACAGTTCATCTGTATGATCCCCAGATCATCTAGACGATATGTATTCATTCATATGTATGCATGTAGATACTTATACAAACATAATCAATTTTTATTTCTAATCGTACGTACAAACCTTGAGTTCATACATACGAACACGTAGCATTCTGAATGGGGGACGTTTCAAACCGTCATAAAAATGATCTTAAATAACTGATCATTCCAGACAAACACCTATTCATCTGTATGATTATTTGGTCAAAAAGTCTATACGAAAGGATAACTCGTAACTTACATGATTACTAAAATCTATTTCATTTTGGACGCATTAAGTCATACATATGAAATTTTATTTCGTACGTATGAACGCAACATCGTACAGTATGAAAGCCATTTCGTACGTATAAAAGATCATTTTTTTCTTTAAATAGAAGGCTTTAGAATTCTAATTTCATACTCTTCAAAAGCCTTTCCAAACCCTCTTATCTTTCCAAATCTATCAAATAGCAAGCTCTAGCAAAAGGAGTAGAGTGGCTAACGAACTAACTTGGGGACCTCGCTCTAGAAATCACGAAGAAAATTTCCTATCCAAATCAAGCGAAGAATCTTTTCCTATGTTCTTTTCAGCTAAAATCACCCCTTCTATAGTTCTTCTCCAGGAGAACATTAATTTTTAAGTAATACAGCTTTTTACTTTGACCCAATTTGCTTTTATTCTCACACTAATCCATTCCTACAATAAGAAAACATTTACTATTTCCTTGCAAACATGACTTTCAAAACTGACCAGAGTAGGATTAGTTCCTTTGTTTTGAAAAAGAGGGTAGAAATAACCAAGGATGATTTGGGGATATTCTTAAATTTAAGGACTCAAGGGATTAGAGCCCATATCTTGACCTCTACCTCTAAATATGATTGGACAACGATAAACCAAGTTATTAGAGGGATTAGTGAAGTATGCCATATGCCTAAGGTGCACACTCTTAACCGAAATGCTTGTATCATTCAGTATGTTATTCGAACTTCTATAATTCCTAAAACTGGTGATCGAATAAATATTACTCCTCTTCTTTCCACTGTAACTTACCTGATTATGATTGACCAACCAATAGACGAAACTTATCTGATCATTGATTACATGTATGGACTTTCTAAGATTGTCATGTCTCCCATAAGAGAAAGAAGAATATAGCCTTAGGACACCTTATGACATACATTTTTGAAAAGAAGTATGATCTAGTTCATCTTGTTCAACATATGGAAGAGCCTATCTACTATAATGATGGTTCATTATGAGCAATCTTTGCTAAAGATGCACATCTAGAAAGTGATGAATCTGAGGAAGAAAGGAGAGGAGCTACACTTGCACCTGTTGTTGGACCAGAATTTCAGGAGATGGTCCAGCGCTTTGATCATCTTGAGAGCCACTTTGATTAACGTTTGGATCAAATTGAAACTCATCTTCAGCAGCAGGATTTTCAATATCAACAAGATATGGGCTGGATATGAGGTCAATTCGAATCGATCAACACAAACATAACTATGATGAATAGCTATTTTAATCTCTTCAACCAGCCACCTCCTTCAGACTAAGGCCCCTCAGAATGATATATGTGCTTCTTTTGTGATTTTCTTTGCCAGTTCTAATGATGTTTTGTGTTTTTGTGACTATATTTTAGTTTTTGTTGTATGAACTTTTGTGTATTGATATAAACTGAACTGCATTATATTATCCTTATTTTGATATCAATAAAACATGTTTTATTTTTATTTAGTTATTTTTGTTTGTTGGTTGAAATGTTTGTTTGCCTATATGAAAATCCTAACATAATTGATCTTAAAGTGGTATAATTTAAAATGCAATACAAAAATTAACTTCATTAGAAAATTTAATTTTTTAAAAAATTTTAAGTTAGCTTATAACTCGATCAAGTTAAGGATATCATTCTCATATTCTTTTTAGGCATACAAAATTTTATTATTATTAATGCAATCCTGATGTCTTATTATTATTACTTATTTCTTTTTTCAATATAATTATATTTGTCCTTAGAGAAATTTGAGCTTTTAGATTATTAATTTTGGAAAGAACAACTTGAAAAATTGAAAAGTGTACAAATGTACAAAAATCGAAAGAATGCGAAATGAATCACAAATTAAAAAGAGGCACAAAATTAGCCCAATTATAAAAAGATGCACAGTGTGCCAAAAATATTAAAAAGATGCGCAAAGTAGCCACAAGTATATGTTCTTTTCTCTATCTTTTAATCTTCAATTTCAAATCAATCTAATATTCAATTATCATTTATATTGGAACTTGACTTACATTAATTTTCATTTCATCATTTTTGCAATAATTTTCCTTATCCAATTGTTTAGACTGATTCATGACCTTGATATATTTTTCTTGTCTTTGTTATCTCTTAACTTAAATGATATGAATCTTTAATTTTCTTTAATGAACATTAATCTTGTTATTACAATTATAACTCGATCTTTTTTAGAATCAATTATCAAAGGCTTCTCATATTACTTCTTACATTTATGTTGTCTTTTTCTTCTATTCTTTTTGCTGTTGTCAAAAGGGGGAGAAATATTGTTTGAACTTTTGTGAGTTTTTGTGTTTTGTTCGAGTTTGTTTTGAGTTTGCATTTGATTGATTGTGTTTTATGTTTTGTGTGTTTTGTTGTTTGTAGTTGTGTTTTGTTTTTGTTTGTGTTATGTTTTTGTTTTTTGCTTGTACTTTGTGTGATAAAAATTTAAAAATTAATTTTTTTAACCTGTTCATAATAGAAAACTCCTTACATTCACATGCTTATTCATTCAGGGTGAGTTAAGGAGAAATTTAAGATCTTCAATTGTACTCAAATAATAATTTTTTTACCATCATCAAAAAGGGAGAGATTGTTGATTATTTTTTACATGTTTTTAAAGAATTTTTTTTTATGTTTTCGATAATTCCAATTCCAAATATTATTATTTTGATTATTTTTTCTCCTGACATGTTTTGAAAGAATTTTTTTTACTCTTGTGTGTACTAACTTTTCAGGGAAATTATATTCCAGATTATTGAAGACTTCAAATCAAGATCAGCTTAGAATATTTATACATTGAAGTCTATATTTTTTTCATTTTATTAAGTCTGAGAGAGTGTGATTGTAATTGAGTATCTGAGCACACACATATTGGGGTTTAAAATTTGTAATTTTTAAACTGATAGTATGGTATAATATCATTTCGTACAAGATCATATGATCAGTTATTTTTTCCCCAATGAGCAATGGAACGAATAGAAAATGGCCAAAAATTTTCTAAGTACAGATCGTACAGATGAAATATTTAGTTCAACCCTAGATGATCTGCTCTAGATTTGGTAAATACACCATTTGTCTAGACAAAATATTTAGTTCATCCCTGGATGATCTGCTCTCGATTTGGAAAATACACTATTGTCAAGAAAAAAATGTTTAGTTCGTCCCTAGATGATCTGCTCTGGATTTGCCAAATATACTATTCATCCAGACGAAATGTTTAGTTCATCCATGGATGATCTTCTTTGGATTTGGCAAATATATTGTTCCTCCAGATAAAATGTTTAGTTCTTCCCTAGATGATATGCTCTAGATTTGGCAAATACACTATTTGTCCAAAGAAAATGTTAAGTTCATCACAGGACGATCGACTCTGGATTTGAGAAATAAACTGTTCATCAAGACGAAATGTTTAGTTCATCCCAAGATGATCTGCTCAAGATTTGACAAAAACACTATTCATCCAAATGATATTTTTAAATTATACTAGGACGAAGGGCTCTATTCTGTATACTTATAATTCATCCTTACTCTTCATACCAATGAACTTTGAAAAATAATTATTCATATTGGATGAACCACGTTCGTACGAGACGATGATCGAGTATGGATAGAGTTTGTACCCATTCACAATGAGTTCGTACATTACATTTTTTAAACTGTTTGTACGTATGAAATTTAATTATACGAGATGATCGTAGTTGATCAAACTTGAAAAATTCTATTTTTCTGGACAGTTTTTGTGCCTTTTTTTTATAAAAGGGCCACTTAAGACTATCATTTAATCTTTTTGTCTACTAGTCTTCATTAATGGTAAAGGGAAATTGAAGGAGAGAGTGTGAGAGAGTATTTGAGAGAGATTTCTTCCTATTGGAGCGTGAAGGGTTTACTAAGTTACTCAAGGGTAAGGATCTCTGTGTATGATTTATGTTTCTTCACTCTTTCTCTTGTCTTTCTACATTGCTCGTGTGAAGATTGTTCAAAAGGCACTAGTTCTCTGCCGACACTCGAGGAGTGTGAACAGCGGAAGGTTCTCTGCCTAGACTTAGAGAGTGTGAACAGCCAAAGGTTCTCTACATATACTTAGAGAGTGTGAACAGCCAAAGGTTCTCTACCTATAATTGGGAAGTCTGAACAGCGGGAAGGTTCTCTGCTGAAACTTGCAAGGTGTAAAAGGATGATGGTTCTGTGCCGCACCGGGTAGTGGTGGAAGAGAGTTTTTATGAAGGCATCTCCATCTTGATGTGGGGATAACATGAGATACACTAGTGGTAATAGTGCAATACCTGAGGTGGGAGACTTCAGGGAGTGGATGTAGGTCGTGTTTGACTTAACCGCTATAAATCTTTGTGTCTTTTTATTTCCACTACTTTAATTTCTATCTTTTTATTTTCTGTGGTTGAAAAATAGTTTTAAAACTTGCTACAAAGAATCCATCGGTTTCAAATTTTTTAAAGATGAAATAAAGGAATATTTTTAAAATAACCAATTCACCCCCCCCCCCCCCCCCCCCCCCCCACTTGGTTAGCCTTTGGAACATAAGCTTAGGTCTAACAACCTAACTCTTATTCAACAAGTTTCAATAGAAATGCCCTCATATATAACACTTTGATAGTTAAGTTAACCCAAAATTAAAATGGAAACAAAAAATTACTTAAAGTTAAAATTATTATAAAATAATAGGTACTAAATCAGATGAACAAAGAAGAACAATTTCTAATTGAAATCATCACAATTAACTAAGAAAAATTATATAATTTAAGACTTCAATCTTGAACTTAAAGGCTAACACCTAAGAAAGGTATATTGATTATAAGATTGAATACTTAAGCTTAGAGAATGGATGTACTTAGATTAGTTTATATAATTCATTATGAACTTAAGTGTGGATTTAACGAACTAGTCCAATCCTTATATAAGGTTAAATTAGATATTTAAATGAAAGTTTGTGAGGGTTGTTAAACTCTAAAGAACTAGTCCTGAGGCTAACCAAGAGAGGGGGGGGGGGGGGGGGGCGAATTGATTATTTTAAAATTTTCTTTAATAAACGATAAGTTAAAAACTCTTGATGTGGAATTAAAACTAATTTTACAATAACAAAAATCATATATTTCAAACACAAATTAAATTATGGAACAATGCAAAAATTAAAATGTGGAAAAAAATAGAAAGAACACACCATTATTTATAGTGGTTCGGTCAACTTAACCTACATCCACTCCTTAGAGACTCCCTCTCTAAGTATTGCACTAAATAGAAGTGACTCTCCTTTTGTTCCTATAGCAAGGTGGAGAAGCCCTTACAAAATCTTTCCAAAAGTTTGAATAGGTTGTTAGACCTATTAAATTTTTCCCTAGGTTAACTAAGAGATGGGTGAATTAGTAATTTAAAATTCTCTTGATTGTTTAAGAAAAGTGATTTAATAGAGTTAAACATAACAATGAGTTTTTTTCAAAATAAATTTTCAACCACAAAATTTAAACTCGCAAAAATATAAAAATACAAAAAATAAAAATAAAGAGAAAAATTAACATAGAAATTTATAGTGGTTTGGTCCAACAAGACCTACGTGCACTCTCTAAAGACTAAAAGTTCATTAGGATTGTTAAGCCCTTATGAACTCGCCTGAGGCTAACCAAGAGGGGGGTGGGGTGGGGTGAATTGGTAGTTTTAAAAATTCTTTAAAAAAAAAATCATTTTGAAACCTTTTTTAATATAATAAAACAAACACAATCAACCACAAAAATTTATATGCAGAAAAATAATATGCAGAACTAACATAGAAAGAACACACTAGATTTTATAGTGGTTCAATAAACTTTACCAATGTCCACTCCCTGAGCTTCACCTCCAGGTATTGCAGTAAAACACAGTGTCTCTCCTTTTACTCCACGGCTAGGTAGAGAACCCTTTACAAACTCCTTTTCATTGACCCTAGTGAGATAGAGAACCCAAACTCCTTTTGCTTCATCCTAAAACAAGAAAAGAACCGTAATTGATTATTAATGAATACCTCTCTAGAGCTACCAAGGAGCCAAGGATGATGAATGTAGAAGATGACTCGAATCCTTTCTTGGAGCAACCTTTGTGAACACCTCATAAACTCCCCCTCACAAGATTCTCTCTCACTCCCAGGCTCCCCCTCTCCTTTTCTAAGCTCTATCAGGCCAGGACAACAACAAAAGGTGCTCTCAATAATAATCAAATGATCTTATAAAGAAGACCTTAAAAATTACCCTAATTTGTATCTTACCTTCAAAGATCATCCAAGGTGATTGATAGATCATCTTGTACGATTAATGTCTTTCATCCCTTCTAACTAGGATGATCTGGGTTTGTTGGATGATTAGAACACATTATGTGTTTTGATCATTCATGATGATTAGGAAATCATCCTGTATGATTAGTTCAAGATCATACCTATCATCAAATATATTGTTTTGGATGTCCAGGAGGTCCATGTTGGATGATGAAGAAAAATAACGGATAATCCATGATGATGCTTGAATCATCCTATATGATTAGTTTAAAATAAGTAATTATCATCCAGCAAATATTTTGGGTCATCCAATAGAAACATCTAGACGATGAAGAATTATAACTGATCTTCCAAAACATAGTTTGAGATGTCTAGCTGATTCAGGAGAAGATTATGTTTTTTCTAACTGATCATTGATCCTGTGATCATCCAAAATGATATGATCAAGAAATCTAACCTTCATTACTTTACTTAATAATTTGACTAATTTAAGCATGATTATAATGAATCATCTAGGATGATATGGGATCATCAGGTACGATTTCAAAAAAAAAAATCTTACCTAAATGAGTTTGGTGCCTGAGTCTTTCTGATTTGAATGTATCATCAAGGATGATGTGAATATCATCTAGGATAATTTGCTTAATCTGGCTGACTTTACATAGATGTCCTAATTAGGGATTCTATTTTAACTGATTGTTTAGGACGATTTTGGATTATCCTGTACGATATGATAAGAAAAACTCTTAAAATTATATAATTTCTCCCCAAGAGTGTGTGTGTACAAGATTACTTAGCATCAAGATCCACCTTATTATATTTGACTCAATATAGAGTAAAAACCATTGGAATTTAAGTTACAAACTGATTGTGTCCTAAACTACCCATTCTTGAGCTGGCTTGAATTATAATTTATCTTGTGAACCTAAAAAGTTAGTAGGCAAAGCAACCAAAATAGATGGGCAATAGTAATAATAGTAGGGAAACTTGAATGCCAATAATGTTTGTTAACATCAAAATTATAATCATTGAATTCAAATTTACAACAATCTTCTCTTTTTTGACAATGACAAACATTTTTTAGACAATTTCAAATCAAGTAGCTTAAAAGAAAATAAAACATAAGATATAGAAGAACACTATAAATAACACAATACAAATTTTACTAAAATAAGTAAATGATACAATAATAATAACTACTCATCCTTTTGACATCACAAAAAGGAGGAAATAGAAAAATACAAAATAGAACATCATACAAAAATAACATCAGTACAAACAACACATAAAAATATCAAGCAAATTACATGTATGATTTTTTTTTAAATTAATGCTAGACAATGATAAATTTTCCTTGTGATTGGATTAAAAATTAGCAAAAAATGAATTAACATCATCGAAATCTAAAAAATGGTAGAACAATCGATCTTGTTAATCCTAGCTCGAACTTCTTACAAGGCAAACTATCTTTTGAAAACAAAGATCTAACTTAGAAAAAGTAATTGGATATGAAAAGTGATCCGTTTAAAACTCCATTGCAGAAAAATATCTTATATAATAAAGTAATTACTCACAATCATGAATTTCAAAATTAGGTCTTTGAAAATATCAGGTGACAAATGAATTATTGTAAGATTTAAAGGTTTGAAAGAGAAGAAAGCTTGATTTCTTATGGGCTCATTTTGTGCCTCTTATCAATTATTTGGTGCACTTTGTGCATCTTCTGATTTTTTATACACTTTGTGTATCTTTCAATTTTTTGGTGATCATTGCGCATCTTTTCAATTTTTCTTTTTGGGCTCATTTTATGCCTCTTGTCTTTTTTGTAAGCAAGCTTCCTTTCAAAACCTTTAAATATTCTCAGTTGTGAGAATATCTTCTTGATAATAAAGAAGAAAAAACTCACTCTCTAACATAAGGAGTAAACCACAAAGAAGAATCATATTCATATGATAAATGCAATAACAAGATCAATAAAGCTTTAAGGATTTAATGACTTTTAACATTATTTATATGAGATAGATTACTATAAGAAGATATAAAAGATCACAATTGTAAAGTTCAGTTATTAATTTTAGATAGACTTTTTCTTAAAAAAGAATATTACATCGCTAAAAGGAGTTAGATGAAGGGAAACAATTAACGGTGTTTCTCCATTTATTGATTTATGGATGTCATTCATTGATTACAAATTGTTGAAAATAAAAGAAAGGAAAAACATCTCATTCTAGTAGTGATTAATAAAAAAATAAAAGTTAAAAAGATCATAACATTAAAACATAAAAAATAGCAACACAAAAAATAAAATAAACAAGCAAACAAACAGAGACTAATTAGAAAATAGAAAATTCAGAGTTCACAAATCATCATGTTCATGTATTTATGTCTATGACACCTAATCTAGTCCTTAAGATGATGAAAGTTTGAAAGGATAGCGGTTTAGTAAAAATGTCATCAAGTTGGTTTTCAGTTGCTACATGTTATAGCTCAATATCTCCTTTAGTAGCATGGTCCCTTATAAAGTGATGCCTTATGTCAATGTTTTTGGCTCTAGAGTATTGAATGGGATTTTTAGAAATGTAGATGGTACTAGTGTTATCACATATAATTGACAATGTGCCTAAAGGTAATCCTAAATCCTAAATATATTACTTTAACCGAAGGACTTGGGTAACACAACTTCCTAAGGCTATGTATTCAACTTTAGCAGAGGAAAGTGAAACTGAGTTTTGTTTTCTACGGGACTAGGAGACTAAGGATTGTCCTATGAATTAACACATTTCAGAGGTACTCTTTTTATCCACCCTACATATTTTAAAGTCTGAATCATAATATCCTTTAATCTCAAAAGAAGTGCTATGCCTTGGATATAAGATTCCTAAGTTTTAGGTTCCTAAGAGATATTTAAGAGAGAGAATGTCTGGTTTTTTAGAGAGAGAAAGTTTTGCTATTTTTTCTCATTTTGAATTTTTTCATTTGCGGTTTTACTGCTAACAGAGCTGATGGTGGCAAATGACTGTCGGCAAATAATAGCCAGCGATAATTCCTCCAATTTTCCCAATTCTATAACTGCTTCTAGATCCTCTTCATTCCAAAATGGTGCTAAAAGCAATAAGGTCAAGCCGACTGTGGATGTTTGTGCAAATGTGAAATCTCAAAATTTGGTTATTTGAGAAGGTTTTCATCCGCCGATTCAAGAAGTCGTAAAGGTTGAAGGCAAAGGAAAGAAGGTGCTGATTGTTTAAGATAATATTCCTGATTTTCACAATGTTGTACATGAGGTGCTGAATACTCAAGGTAAATTTAATCGTGAAGCATCCTCTTCTTCTGATTTGGTCTTAAAAGTTAACAAATTCTTTAGTAATCAAGAAGAAAATGATTTGAATCAAACTAATCTCAATCTTGCAATTAATTTTGAAAGTGATGAATTTAATGCGATGAAAGGAAATGGTAATATTGAGCATCAAGGAGCTAAAGAGGAATTTATCAATTCTTGGAAGAAATCACATCATATAAAATTATCTTTTAAATTGGACCAAGTGATAGTTCGAATTATGGTATAACAGATAGATTGAATTCTGAACTGGAACAAGCTAATTCACAAATTTTGAAACACTCACTTTTTGCGAAGGTTTTAGGCTACAATGTTCCTTTTCTAGTTTGTAGATTGGAACTTATAATACAATGGAGTAAGTTTGGCAATTTTCATCTTACTACACTTGGGATGAATTAGATCCTTTGTTCTTTTAAAAATTTGGAAGCTATGGAACAAGTGATGAGTGGGGGACCATAGTATGTTGGTGGACACATTGTTGGTATAAATAAATGGTCTCCTTCATTTTCTCCTACTTCACCTGTTTGGATTCAGTTTCCATTGTTGCCTTTGTTCTGTTGGGATGAAGAGAATATTTCAAGAATAGCTTCAATTATTAGAGTACCATTGTACCTTGATGGGAATTCATATAAGTGGGCGAGAAGAGAATTTGCTCATGTGTGTGTTCGGATTAATTTGGAAAACATGCTTCCTAAGGGAGTTTGGGTGGATGGTTTATCTGGCAAATTTTTTCAAAAAGTAGAATATGAGAAGATTGCATCACTCTATTTTCATTGTGGTTAACTTGGTCAAGATGATTTGGAGTGTCCTGAAGATGAAAGTTTAATTCAAAAGAAGAGTTCTATGATGCCATCTAATGTGTTGAATGTGGGAAAGGTCAATTTCAAAGAACATAGTTCTTCTTAACAACATGATGAATATGGTCCTTGGATCCATATTAAGTTCAAGAATAGAATATTAAAAAATGTAAGAATTACAGGTGTAGTAAGAGGGGAGAAAAGTTTGAAGCAACTGGACCAAGGTTTATCTGATTCTCGAGCTCTCTATAAGAATAAACAGCTGCAATCCAGAACAGAGAATGCTGGAACTTTAGAAAATCTTGTTGCAAATCAAACTGAAGTTAATGAAGCAGAATATGTTATTGTGGCAGAATAAGTGATTTTTGGTGTTGATTCTGAAGTTTTTTTGGCCAACAAATTTATTATTTTGATTGAGGAGAATGAAGAAATACAAGCTGTTGCTCAGCTAACGAGTAATGTGACATTTCAGCAACCTCAAATCAATGGTGAACTTATAGAAGTAGCCGGTGATCCATACATTGAAGCTAAAGTTGCTGATGAAATTTGATTCATACTAATAAGGGGAAAAGTGGTTTGTCTAAACACAAACTAGCAAAAGGACTTAAATCTTTTGGACTAGTTGAAGCTGCTCATACAAAAAGGAAGAAGGATGGGAAATGCATCAAGGCAGACAGGGACTACTCCCCTTTAGGTGAATAATGTCTTCCCTTATGTTCTAGAATTATAGAGGGACTAGGAAGAGGGAAGCCTCTCTTTATCTTAGCGAGATAGTGAGGGATCATGACATATTATTTATTAGGTTGACTGATACTAAAGTAACAAATATTGAAAGGAGTGATATTTATAGTATTATTGGGGTTGATTGCAATTTTTTCCATCATCCTGCTGAGAGAAATTCTAATGGAATTATGAATGTTTGGAATAGGATTTTTGTGTCCTTTGAGGTGGTTGAGAACTCCTATCAAGTGGTGTTAGGGAGTCTTAGTACTTCGTCTATGGGTGTTTGGAATGTTACTATAGTGTGTGGGAAGAAGTCTTATCAGGAGAGAAGGAGCTTGTGGAATTTAATTCAAAGGAATATGGTGGATAGTACTCCATCTATTTTGGGAGGTGATTTCAATTGCATTTTATCCAAGGAGGATAAGAGGGGTGGGAAACGATTTATCCCTTCCCAAGGGAAAAAAGATATGAAGTTGTTCATGACTAATAATGGGTTTCATGAGGTAGGGATTGTTGGACCAAAATATACTGTGTAACAATAAGGAAGGTGCTAATAGAATTTTATAAAGACTTGATAGATGCTTGGTAAATTCTACTGCTTTACAGATGGTACCATTGGCAAGGACTAAACATCTTGCAAGGGTGGAGTCCGATCATAGTCCTATTGTTTTTAAGTTGGGTGAAAAATAATAAAATCAGTCCAAGATTATCAAGTTTGAAGACACTTGGAGTTTTTATCCAACATCTTGGAGTATTGTGCTTAAGTCTTGGAAAAAACATGATTTTGGTGATGATGTTGAATTTTTTCTTAGGAAGCTACAAAGAACATTGAAGGCACTATTCTATTGGAATAGAAATAAATGCAAAAACCTTTGTTTATTGAAGGAGGAACTAAAGAAGGATATGTTGGAGCTACAAATGGAGGAAGCTTCAGATGGATGCTTTTCCATGGATAAGCTGATCTTACTTCGCAGCAAGGTACAAGAGTTGAATATAACATTGAAAAGGTTATCTACATGGTGGAATCAAATGGCTAAGGCAAGGTGGCTTAATGAAGGTGATACCAATTCAATTTTTTTTCACAACTTTGCTTCAGATATGAGGAATGGGAATGCTATTAAATTCATTAAGGATGAAGGAAACAATGTGGTGGAGGAATTTGAGCAAATAGAATATGTTTTTATGAATTTTTTTGCAAACAAATGGAGACCAAGAGAATGTTGTCTAGCTGATTGGCCTTTATTCACCGAGAACTGGAAAGTAACGCGTGAAGAAATGGTGATGTTTGATGCTGAATTCAAATTTGAAGAATTGGTTGTTGCTGTAGCTCAACAAAGGAACAATAAATTGCTGGGTATGGATGTTATAACCTTTTATTTATTTAAATTTTATTGGAGCATAGTAAAAGATACTACTTGGAAATCTATTAATAATTTCTTCAAATCTGGTTCTATGCATGAAAAGTGGAAAGATACTTTGATTGTGTTGATTCCTAAGGTGAAGATCCCAGTTGTTCATTCCAACTATAGACCAATTAGTCTTTGTCAAACTATTTACAAATTGGTTGCAACTATGATGGTAAATAGATTGAAATTATGTATTTCTAAATTAATTTCTAAAGAGCAAGTAGCTTTTATGCCGGGTAGATCCATGTTTGAGCATTGCTTGTTAGCTCATGAGATCTTCCATAAGTTTAAGTTCTCTAAGAAAAAGAAAGGCATGATGGAGGTGAAGCTTGATATGGAACAAACATATGATAACATGGGATGGCCAACGTTAAATCAAGTTTTAAATCGGTTTGGGTTTCCTTATAAATTTTCAAAGCTCGTTATGGAATGTGTAATGGATGTTACATTTTCTATAATTTTGAATGGAAAATATTCAAAATGGATTAATGCAAAGAGTGGTTTTCGGTAGGGATGTCATCTTTCTCCATACTTATATATTATGTGTGCTCAACTATTATCAAATGCAATCAATCAAAGAGGTATTGAGTTGGGTATTCAGATTTCTCCTAGATCAAATAAGATTACACATATTTTGTTTGCTGATGATGTGCTAATCTTTTCTCAAGCTTCTACAAGAGTTGTTAAAGTTTTAAAAGATATTGTTGCTAATTCTATGGATAGATGGGATTGAAAGTTTGATAGGGATGTTAAGCCATAATGAACTAGTCCCAAGGCTTACCAAGAGAGGGGTGAATTGGTATTTCTTAAAAATTCTTTAAGCAAAAGTACAATCACAACAAAAATAAAGATTCACCATAGAAATTAAAGTGCGGAAATTAAATGCTAAAGAACAATAAGAAAGAACACATCAGATTTTATAATAGTTCAATCAACCTGACCTATGTCCACTCCTCGGAGCCTCTCCTTCGAGTATTGCACTAAACATAGTGTCTCTCCTTTTGCTCCCACAGTAAGGTGGAGAAGCCTGTACAAAAACTCCTTTCCACCAACCCAAGTGAGGCAAAGAACCCAACTCCTTTTATTTCCTCCAAAAGTAGGCAAAGAAGCCAACTCCTTTTGCTTCCTCCTAAAACAGGCAGAGAACTTTAATCAGATGCTGAAGTAGACCTCTCTAGAACCCCCAAGGAACCAGGGACGATGACCAGAGAAGGCGACGATAAATCCTTGCTTGGAGCAACCTTTATGAAACCCCTCATAAACTCCCCCCACAAGATCCTCTCTCTCTCCCTTACTCTCCCTCTCCTCTTAGCTCTCTCAGGTAGGGAGAATAGCAAAAGATATCTCCTTGAGAAAATAAGAGAGATTTTAAACAAAGGCTCAAAATGAGCCCTAATTAGCAACTAATCATCAAATATCATCCAGGACGATAGTACATCATCCTGTATGATTAGTTCAACTCGACAAATATCATCCAAACAATCGCCCTAGATGGATGTCTGGAAAATAGAAAAATAGCTATATCATCTAGGATGATCTCACTATCTTACAACCAGGTTAGTACAAAATGACAAATATCATCCAGAATGTTTCCCTGCAAGGATGTCTGAATGATGGAAAAATAACTTAATCGTCCAAGCTGATCTTCGATCATTCTAGACGATTAGTTTGATTTAGTACATATCATCTAGAGCATCGCCCTGAATGGAACCAGGTCGATGTTTGATCATCTAGGAAGAACTAAGGTTTGTGAACTGATCATCACATGCAATCTTTTGATTGTCTAGGATATATGATCGAGCAATCAAACCTTAATTGTTTTCCTTAATAACCAATTAATTTAGTCATATATGCACTACATCGTCTAGGACGATGTCCTGGACGATGTCTAAAATTAAAAGATACCTAAATAGATCTAGCGGTAGATTGTTTTTTATTTGAGCCTATTATCCTGGTCGATACTAATATCGTTCAGGATGATGCGCTTAATTGTGGTCGCCTTAACCAAGATGTCCTAATTAGGGTTTCTATTTTTAACTAATCATCCAGGGCTATTTTTGGATCATCCTGAATGATGTGATAAAAAAAACTCTAAAATAGTTAGAAAATTTCTCTCAAGTGTGTGTGTGCAATATTACTTAGCATCATGACCCACATTATTACAAAAGACTCAAGAAAAGGTAAAAGTCAGGTATCATATATTACAAACTGACTCAGTCCTAATCTATCCAATCTTGAGCTAGTTCAAATTACAGATTGATCTTACGGACCTAAAACATTAGTAGGCAAAAAAATCGTAGAGAAACAGAAGTGTTTGCTATCATAAAAATTATATTCCCTGAAAATAGATTCGCAATAATCTCTCCCTTTTTGATGATGGAAAATAATCAAATAATCAAAGCTAAATAAAACACGATCAAAAGTGAAAATAGTATGATGAAATAACTCAAACACTACTCTCCCTTTTGTTATCACAAAAAGGAGGAAAAAACCAGAAAAGAAAAAGCATAAAGAACACAAAAAAGAATAACGAAAGTAAAGTTTTTTTTTTAATCAAAGCATGAATATGATAAATTCACCAAGTGATTGAATTTAAAGACTTGAAAGTCTAGTGAGTTAACATCATCAAAATCCAAAAAATGGTAGAATATATGATCCTGTTAACCCTAGCGAGGACTTCTTTCAGGGAAAAATCATCTTTTGAAAACAAAAGACATAACTCAGAAAGACCAATTGGGTAAGAAAAAGAGATTCGTTCAAAACTTGGTTCCAGAGAAAAAAATATCTTATAGAATAATATATCAAAGTAATTTGCCACAATCATAAAATTTGAAATCAAGTCTTTGAAGATATCAAGTGACACATGAATTCTTCTAAGATTTAAAGATTTAAAAGAGAAGGAGGCTTGCATTTTGTGGGTTCATTTTATTCCTCTTATTAATAGATTGGTGCACTTTACACATCTTTTAATTTTCGATGCACTTTATATATCTTTTAATTTTTTTGCTGTCATTGCGCATCTTTTCACTTTTCTTTTCTTTTTGGGCTAATTTTATGCCCTTATCATTTTTGCAAGCTAGACCCATTTTCAAAACACTTAAAAACTCTTAGTTGTGAGTATATCTTCTAGATATTAGAGAAGAAATATTCACTCTCTAATATAGGAAAGAATAAATCACAAAATACAAAAATTCATATGATAAATGCAATGACAATATTTCAAAGAATTTGAAAGTAATATAAAGACTTTGAACATTATATATATAAGATAGATTACTGTAGCAAGATAGAAAAGATCTCAATTGCAAAGTCCATATGTTAATTTGAGATAGACTTTTGTTTATAAAAGAAAATTATACTGATAAAAAAGGTTAGAAAAAGAGAAATAATGAATGATGTTTCTCCCTTTAGCTGATTTAGGGATGTCATACATTGACTATAAATTTTCGAAAGTAAAAATAAGGCATAAAATATTATTTTAGCTATGACCAAAAGAAAAAACTAACAAACAAAAAGAAAAAACATTAGAGATGAAAGAACTATAAAACAACAACAAAAAAAAAAAAAGCTAAAACTAACACAAAAACTAAAAGGAAAGAATAGAAAATAATAAAAAGTAATAGAGTGGTAAACATGTAAATCAAAATTTATTAAGCATCAAGTTTATATAATTAGGAGTTGTGAGCCTCCGCTGTCCAAGTACCACACGCTCTCACGAGACCTTTTGTGAGAGCAAGCCTGCAAAATCATCAAATGTTAGATTTAGAAACCTAAAAAGGTTTGGGTCCCTTCGTATGAAAAGAATAATGCAATGCATGTGTGTTATACTATAAATCATGCAATTTGGGTCTCCATACCTAAAATGTACTATGATGAACAGTTTAAGTGTGTGAAATGTGTCCTAGCATGCCACATGAAAAACATCTAACTCTAGGAAAAGGATTTACTAATATGTTCGGGTTATAATGCCTCTTCCTAGGTTTTGGCTTTATATCAAGTGTGGGTGTATTCCTATTTCTCTTAAGTGCATTCAATTCAGCTTTAAACCTTAAGTTAGCACTTTCTAAAACAACGTTATCAACATTTAAATAGTGCTCCCTATGCTTATATTCTTCATTATAAGTTTTAAAATCAGATTCAAATGAGATATAGGATGCTTTCAATGAATCATGCTCAACAGTCAACTTATAATGCTTTTTATTCAATTCATCAAACTCATCAAGTGATGACATGTGATTGCTATCAATTTGAGTGTGATCTTTACTTAAAATTTCATGCTCTTTTTAAAAATTTAAAATTCCAATTTTAGACTAGTATGAGTTTTCTTAAGTTTCATATATGATGCATGAATATTCTCACAAACTTTAAGTAATTGTTCATAGGTTGGTTCACATACATCTTCTTGATCAGACTAACCAAGATGATCACCCATCATGCATAAGTTTGTTGTCTCCTCTTCAGCTTCAGTCTCAGATGTAAAATCTACCTAGAATGCCTTTTGGAACCGCTTCTTGTCCTTATCTTTTCTAAACTTGAGTTTCTCTTTACCCTTCTCTTTGCTTGGGTGATCCTTAAGTGTAGGATAATCAGTTTTGACATGTCCATGCTTCCTGCATTCAAAACAGACAACATCAAAAGAACCTTTATAATTTTTGCTATCCTTACCTTTGTTCCATTTTTTATGGTGCTTGTGATTCTTTCTTAGAAAGCTTTTAAATTACCTCGTGATTAAGGAAACATCATCACTTTCAAACCCAAAAAAATCAGTGTCCGTGTTGTTGGCCTTCAGTGCCACAGTTTTCTCCTTCTTTCACTCACTTGCCTCAAATTATCTTTGGTTCACTCCTTACTCGTAAGCAATGAGTGATCCAAGTAAGTTATCAATTGAATAAGTATTCAAATCCTTAGATTTAGTAATTATAGTGACCTTAGCATCAAAGGAAGAAGGAAAACATCTTAAATTTTTATTTACTTTTTCACAGTTAGTTAGCTCTCTTCCTAAAACATGCAATAAGGTGACAATTTGAATAAACCTAGTATACATCTCAAAAGTAATTTAGTAGGTTTCATATAAAAAAGTTCATAGTTATGCAATAAAATATTCAACCTAGATTATTTAACTTTATTTGTTCCTTCATAAGTAATATACAATCTATCCCAAATTTTTTTACCAGTAGTACAAGTTGAAACAAGCATATAATCTTCCGATATCAAAGCACAAAAAAAATAGTTTAAGCATTTTGCATTCAATTGAGTTAAATCCCTATCATCAAGTGTCCATTCAGTAAAAAAAAGTACAGTAGTAATGCCATTAATTTTACGAAACGGAGATGTATAACCATCTTTAACAAGCATCCACATATGATAGTCAATCGATTAAAAAAATGTAGACATGGAGTTTTCAAAAAATCAAAAGGAATATTGTCGAACAAAGGTGGCTGTGTAATAGAATATCATTCCACAGTATTATGATTACAAAAGTTATCCATTGATCGAAATTACAAAGTTTTCAAAAACTCAATTTTATGAATCCCGCTCTGATACTACTTGAAAGTTCGACAGGGATGTTCAGCCATAATGAACTAGTTCTAAGGCAAACCAAGAGGGGTGAGTTGGTATTTTTTAAAAATTCTTTAAGCAAAAGTATAATCACAACCAAAACCAAGGTTCACCATAGAAATTAAAGTGCAAAAATTAAATGCAAAAGCATAATAAGAAAGAACACACTAAATTTTATAGTGGTTCGGTCAACCTGACCTACGTCCACTCCCCGAAGCCTCTCCTTTGAGTATTGCACTAAATACATTGTCTCTCCTTTTTCCCCCACAGTAAGGGGGATAAGCCCGTATAAAAACTCCTTTCCGCCAACCCAGGTGAGGCAGAGAATCTAACTCTTTTTGCTTCCTCCAAAAGTAGGCAAAGAACCCCCAACTCCTTTTGTTTCCTCCTAAAACAGGCAGAGAACCTTGATCAAATGCTGAAGATGACCTCTCTATAACCCCCAAGGAATCAGAGATGATGACCGGAGAAGACGACGATGGATCTTTTCTTGGAGCAACCTTTGTGAAACCCCTCACAAACTACCCCTCATAAGATCCTCTCTCTCTCTCTCTCTCTCTCTTTTGCTCTCCCTCTCCTCTTGACTCTCTTAGGTAAGGACAATAATAAAAGATATCTCCTTGAGAAAATAAGAGAGCTTTTAAACAAGGGCTCAAAATTAGCCTTAATTAGCAACTAATCATCAAATATCATCCAGGATGATAGTTCATCATCCAGTACGATTAGTTCAACTCGATGAATATTGTCCAAACATTTGCCCTGGATGGATGTCTGGATGATGAAAAAATAACTAGATTGTTCAGGATAGTCTCACGATCGTCTAGGTGGATTAGTATAAAATGATGAATATCATCCAGAACATCACCCTGAAAGGATGTCTGGATGATGGAAAAATAACTTGATCGTCCAGGCTGATCTTTAATCATCCCGGATAATTAGTTCAATTCAGTACATATCATCCAGAGCATCGCCTTGAATGGAACCAGGCCGATGTTTGATCATTTAGGAAGAATTAAGGTTTGTAACCTGATCATCCCGGCTGATCCTACAATTATCTAAGATGATATGATTGAGCAATCAAACCTTAATTACTTTCCTAAATTATTAAATTAATTTAGGCATAATTTCATTGCATCATCCAGGACGATGTCCTGTTTATATCCAAAAATAAAAGATACCTAAATAGATCTGGCGGCAGATTCTTTTTAATTTGAGCCTATCATCCTGGCCGATACTAATATCATCTAGGATGATTTGCTTAATTGTGGCTGCCTTAATCGGGATGCCCTAATTAAGTTTTCTATTTTTGACTGATTATCTAGGCCAATTTTTGGATCATCCCGGATGATTTGATCAAAAATAGAAAACTCTAAAATTGTCAAAACATTTCCCTCAAGCGTGTGTGTGCAAGGTTACTTAGCATCAGGACCCATATTATTACAAAGGACTAAAGAAAAGATAAAAGACATGTGTCATACATTACAAACTAACTCTATCCTAATCTACCCAATCTTGAGCTGGTTCAGATTACAGTTTGATCTTTTGGACTTAACATTATTAGTTAAGGCAATCGTAGAGAAATATAAGTGTTTGCTATCATCAAAATTATATTCCCTAAAATAGATTTGCAACAGGGACAATGAATGATGATAGTAAGTCCTTGATAATGTTTGGTAAAGCAGTTAAACACCTAAGATAGAAAAAAAATTAAGAAGTTGAGATTCAAATCAGTAAAGGAAATGCAGTATTTAGGAATTCAAGTTACTTTAAGGAGACTTGAAATGGCTGACTTCCAAAGTATTATGGTCCATGTCATGGATAGACTTAATTCTTTGGAAAATAAGAATTTATCTTTGGTAAGAAAGATCATTCTTATCAAACATTCTTTTTTATCTTTGCCAAATTACTTATCAACACATTCTTTGGTTCCCAAAAGGTTATTACATGAAATGGATAAAGTTAGAAGAGACTTTATATGGCATAAATCCAATGGAAAGAAAGGTTTGCACTATGTTGCTTGGGGAGAACTATGCAAATAGAGAAATACTGGTGGCTTAGGTTTGCATTCGACTGTTCTCAAAGCTGGGCCTCCAAGAGTGAGATTGGCATGGAGATTAATTCAAAATCTTGATTCTTTGTGTCACAGAAATATCCTTGCTAAATATGGGAATAATGTATTGATGGAGGAAAAAAAGAAAGAAGCTTCTACTGCTTATCAGATTTTATTAGATGGCAGCAAATATCTTAAACCCATTATTAGGTGGAAAGTGAGTAAAAATGAAAGTACTAATGTGTTGAAAGATACTTAGCTTCTTGATAGATGTCTTAATTCCTAGCCGGTTCTTGCTGACTGTGGTTGAATGGAGGATATGATGTTGAATAAATTCATATATACCGAAGGCACTAAAATATAGATGAGCTTCAATGTTACTTTCATAAAGACCTTATATTGTTGATTTTACAAGTTAAAATCTATCATAATATTCATGAGGACCAAGTGGAACCTATGTTTCATTACTCTTAGAAATCAATCTTTACTTTGGCTTATGAGGAAGCTTCGAAATGAAGCATTATGGAGGATGATCATGGCTTTTTAAGATGGCTTAGAAAATTAAAACTTAATCCAAGAGTTGAATTATTTTGGTGGAGATTAAGTAAGCATGCTATTCCTAAAAATCTCTTTCTTAAAAATAGAAAACTTACTTACGATGATTTATGTGCGAGAGGATGTTGTGAAATAGAAAGTTATGCTCACATTGTGGTAAATTGCAAGTTTTTGATTGAGATTATTAAAAAATTAAGAGATTGGGGATTTAACATTCCATTATTTTAGTCATTGGAATATTGTTTAGAAGAACTTAGAAGACTTTCATTGCAACATTCCAATACGGTGAAGGTATATTGTACAACATTTTTTATATCTTGGAAAAATTGGACTAATTTCAAACATGCTAAAAATGTTCTTCCTACTGTGGTGGTGGCTTCAAATGTATTGTATCTATCCATGAATCATTATAATCCAATGCTAGATAGCTGGGGTGCTAATCTCCTATGAGAGTTTCAAAATTCTTGGCATCCTCCACCGCTAAGTTGGATCAAAATACAAGTGGATGCTTCACTTTTGGAATCTAATCTTACAGGGATAGCAGGATTATTTAGAGATCATAAAGAAAACTTCTTCCTTCTTTTGGAAAAAGAAAAATTCATTGGGATGTTGCTCAATTGGAGTTGGACTCGGTTGTTACAATAAGGGAGGTTGTATAAAGTTGGATGATGGATATCAAAGGAATAATAATTGAAAGTGATAATCTCAACATTATAAACTATATCAAAGATTCATTGAAGAAATCTAATTGGTAAATGGATATTGGTTTGTAAAAGGAGCTTCTCTTTCTTAATGATTTTAACAAAGTTATTTTTAACCATGTGAATAGAGAATGTAATAAAGTAGTTGATTTATGTGCTACTTTGGCTTTAAAAGGAAGTTTTTTTGTCGATAATTTTTCTTTTAGTAACTTTCCTTCTTCTTTACTTATTTTGTTAAAGAAGGAGTGTGATCCTTTTATGTCATGTAACTAGTTTTTTATATTAATGGAATTTGTATTTAAAAAAAAAAGAGATAGATAACTAAGGATTCTATTAACTACAGTCAAGTGGGACCCCTTTGGATCAGCTTGAAATCTAGCACAAAGATAAATACTAAATATTATATCAGGTATACAAGCTGTAAGGTAAAGGAGAGATCCAATTATTCCTCTGTATTTCTTTGGATCAACTGATTTTCCATTTGAGTCTTTATCTAATTGAACACTGGATCTCATGGGAGTGTTTATTGGCTTGGCTTTATCCATTTCATATTTCTTTAAGATATCCTTAATATACTTTGACTGATTAAGAAAGGTTATATCATTCATTTGTCTTATGCTAAATCCAAAAAAATAGGATAATTCTCCCATCATACTCATCTCAAATCCTTACTCAGTATTTTAGAAAAATCATCACATAACTTTTTATCAGAAGATCCAAAAAGTATATCATTAACATAGATATGAACAATGAGTAATTCATCTCCTACTCTCTTTAAAAAAGGGTGGTGTCTATAGATACTACCCTTAACAAACTCCCTTTCCAGTAAGAATGTGCTAAGCCTATCATACCATGCCTTAGATGCCTATTTTAATTTATACAAAGCCTTTCTTAATTTAAAAATATGATTTAAAAATTGGGAATTCTCAAAACATGGGGGTTATTCTACAAACACATCTTCTTTTACTACCCAATTTAAAAAGGCACTCTTGACATCCATTTAAAAAAGCTTAAATCCTTTATAACAATAAAGGCTAGTAACACAATAATTACTTCCAATCTAGCTGCAGGGGAAACGTCTCCTTAAAATAAATTCCTACTATTTGATTATACCTACGCCCACCACTTTCCTGGTGGTGTTATCTCTAAGAGTCACCTTGCCTCCAGCCCTAGCCTCTAACAAAATGAATTGATTAGCTTCTCAAGTCATATGACATAGGCATCCGATGTTTAGGCACCACCACATGCTCTCACGAGGTCTTGTGTGAGAGCACTACTACAAAATTATTAAATGTTAGATTTAGGAACCCAAATAAGTTTGAATCCCTTCTTTTGGAAAGCAGATTATAATGAATATATGTTATGCTGTGAATCATGTAATTTAGGTCTCTACATTAAATATATTCTATGGAGAATGGTGCATGTATGGGAAATATGTCATAGTATGCCACATGAAAAACATCTAACACTAGGAAAAGGATTTACTAATCTACTCGGGTTATAATACCTCTTCTTAGGTTTTAAAATTTTTGGCTTATGATCAGGATTCAAAAATATTCCAAGTGTGGGTGCAATTCTATTTTTCTCAAGTGCTTTTAATTCAAATTTAAAAAATAAGTTCAAACTTTCTAAAACAACATTATGAACTTTCAAATAGTGCTTCATACTATCAGATTTATTCATAAATGTTTTAAAATCATTTTTAAGTTCTATATTGGATGATTCAATAGTTCAAGCTGTTTGTTCAATTCATCAAACTAATACAATAATTTCCTGTGGTTTCTATCAAGTATAAAATGATCTTTAATCAAAATTTTATGCTTTTTTTATAAATTTAAAACTTCAAGTTTCAAGCTAGCATGTGATTTTTTAAGCTTTCTATAAGATGAATGAATTTTCTCAGAAACTTCAAGCAATTGATCATATGATAATTTGCATACCTCTTCTTGGTCAAAATGACCAAGATGTTCATCCGCCATCAAACACAAGTTTGTTATATCCTCTTTAGCTTCAGTCTTAGAGGAGTCATATGTAGAATCCACCTAGAAAGCCTTTTAGATCCATTTCTTGTCCTTCTCGAACTTAGGTTTCTCCTTGTCCTTCTCCTTGCTTTGGGGAGCCTTAAGTGTAAGGAAATCAGCTTTTACATGTTTCGACTTCCTGCATTCAAAACAAATCACATAAAAAAGAAACTTTAGAATTCTTGCTACTCTTACCTTTGTTCTACTTATGATAGTGCTTTTGTTTATTTCTCAAAAAGCTTTTGAATTACCTAATAATTAAGGAAATATCATCATTCTTAAAACATGAAGAATCGGTGTCAGTGTCCTTAACCATTAAGGATATAGTTTTATCTTTTTTCTTCTCCCCTACATAAAGTTATCTTTACTTCACTCCTTTCTGGTAAGCAATGAGTTATCCAAGTAAGTTTTCCATAGATTAAACATTCAAATCCTTGGAATCAATTATAGTAGTAATCTTAGCATCAAAGGAAGAAGATAAATATCTCCAAATCTTGTTAACTATTTTATAGTTTGTTAGTTCTCTTCCTAAGGAGTAGAGTAAAGTGACAATTTATGTAAACCTAGTATATATTTCAGATATTGACTCACTAGGTTTCATGTAAAAAAATTTATAGTCATAAAGTAAAATATTCAACCTAGATTGGTTAAATTCACTTTTACCTTCATAAGTAATACACAATTTATCCTAGATTTCTTTACCAGTAGCATATGTTGAAACACGTATGTAATCTTCATATTTCAGTGTATAAAAAAACATTTTAAACATTTGGCATTAAGTTTTGCTAGATCCCTATCATCAAAAGCCCATTTAGTAAAAGGTAGTTCAGTTTTCATGCCATTGATTTCGCGTGTTGGTGTAGAATAACCTTCTTTAACAAGTATCCACATATGATAATCTATAGATTATAAAAATATAAACATGTGAGTTTTCCAGAAATCAAAAGGTATAATATCAGATAATGGTGGTTGAATAATGGAATACCCTTCAGTAGTATTTCAGTTACTAAAGTTAGTCATGGATCAAAATTCAAAACTTTTTAAAAAGTTGATTTTATGAATCCTGCTTTGATACTATTTAAAAATTTTAAAAGTTCTTAAACAAAAAGAAAAAACTTTTTGAAACCTTTGTGAATATTTTAAAATAAATACAATTAACCACATAAATTTATATGCAAAAAAATAAAGTGTAGAAATAACGTAGAAAGAATAAACTAAATTTTATATTGGTTCGGTCAACTTGACCTACGTCCACTCCCAGCAGCCTCTCCTCCAGGTATTGCACAAAAACACAGTGACTCTCGTTTTGCTCACATAGTAAGGTGAAGAAGCCTTTATAAACTCCTTTTCATCGACCCCAGTGTGGCAGAGAATCTGAACTCATTTTTCTTCCTCCTAAAGAAGGTAGAGAACCTTGATTGATTGCTAATGAAGACCTCCCTAGAGCCACCAAGGAGCCAAGGATGATGAATGGAGAAGATGACTCAAATCCTTGCTTGGAGTAACCTTTATGAACACCTCACAAGCTCCCCCTCATAAGATTTTATCTCTCTCTTCCCAACTCTCGCTCTCCTTCTCTAAGCTCTCTCAGGTCAGGATAACAACAAAAGATGCTATCAATAATAATCAAGAGATCTTAGAAAGAAGATCTTAAAAATTGCCCTAATTTTTAACTTGTCATCAAAGATCATCCAGGATGATTGATAGATTGTCCTGTACGATCACTGTATTTCAGCCCTTCTAGCTCGGATGATCTGGGTGTACTGGATGATTAGAACACATTATTTGTTTTTGACCATCCAAGATGATTAGGAAATTATCCAATATGATTAGTTCAAGATCATACATATTGTCCAACACATAGTTTTGGACATCCTGGAGATCCATGTTGGACGATGAAGAAAAATAATTGATTGTCCAGGATGATGCTTGGATCATCATGTATGATTAATTCAAAATTAGTAATTATTGTCTAGTATATAGTTCAGATCATCCAGTAGAAATGTCTGTATGAGGAAGAATTATAACTGGTCATCTAACATATAGTTTGGAACGTCCAGTTGATTTAGGAGAAGATTAAGGTTTTTCTAACTGATCATCCAGGATGATATGATTGAGAAATCTAGCATTAATTACTTTTCTTAATCATCTGCATAATTTAGGCATGATTATAATGAATTATTCAGGATGATATGGGATTATCTTGTATGATTTCTAAAAATAATATCTTGCATAAATGAGTTTGGTGGTTGAGTTTTTCTGATTTGAACATATCATCTAGGATCATGCGAATATCATCCAGGATGATTTTCTTAATCTGGCTGACTTGATATAGATGCCCTAATTAGAGTTTTTATTTTTAACTGATCTTACAAGATGATTTTGGACCATCTTATATATTGTAATAAAAAATAAAAGACTCTTAAAATTATAGAATTTCTCCTCCTGAGTGTGTGTGTGCAAGGTTACTTAGCATCACTATCCACCTTATTACATTTAACTCAAGAAAGAGTAAAAACAACTAGAATTAAAGTTACAGATTGACTCAGTCCTAATCTAACCAATCTTAAGCAGGATTGAATTATAATTTACCTAATGGACCTAAAAAGTTAATAGGTAAGGCAACCAAAATAGATTTGAAGTAGTAACAATAGTAAAGAAATAGGAATGCCAAAAATGTTTATTATCATTAAAATTATAATCTTTGAATCTAGATTTGCAACAAAGACTCCCACTCAGGTATTGCACTATACTAAAGTGACTCTCCTTTTGCTCCCAGAATAAGGCAAAGAAGCCCTTACACTTAACCTTTCTTCCCCAATCCCCGGTAAGGCAGAGTACCATCCTTTCACACCCTTCTGGTGTTGGTAGAGAACCATCATCCTTTCACACCCTCTTGGTGTCGGCATAGAACCATTATTTTTTCACACCCTCATGGTGTCGACAAAGTATCGTTATCCTTTCACACCCTTTTAATGTCGATAGAGAATAAGATATTCTCCAAAGATCTTCTCTCAAGCAACTTTAAAGAATTAAGGAATAGATTTAACAAACTTACAAAGAGATCCTTACCTTTGGGCAACCTTGTGAACCCTTCACAAATTTCACTTACAAAATCTCTCTACCCACACTCTCAAACAATCTCCCAAAGCACTCTCAAAGAAAATTTGAAGATGGATGCATATAAACTAACATCATACAATACAATCAGTTCAAAATTAAATAGATTCATTTGGTATGATTTTGTACGAATCAATTTCATACTCTAGATAACATATTATACGAATCCCATATCATACTGTATGATCAATTTTAATCAAACCATGCTTTGTTTGGTATGAAAATGGATGAGTTTATTTCATACTCTAGAAGTTATCTGTATGAACTTAAGATCGTATAGTATGAACAGTTCAAAAAATTTACCTATTTGCATATACAAAATGATATACACCCATTTCATACTCTAGACATCAGTTGTATAAACCTAAGATAATATAATATGAACAATTTAGAGAAATTTTTAGTTTGTTTGGGATGAACTGGTACGTAGCCATTTCGTACTCTGGATGTTGTCTGTACGAATGTAAGTACAAACAAAACTTTGAAAATTTTTAATGCATGGTTTGATTAACTCCAATATAGAGAATACATTATGGACAAATCATCTTATATGATACATGATCTCACCATACAATTATATTTAAAAAAATGACAATTTTTTAGACTCCCCTACTGTATGTTTGTGCACGGTTACCCAATTATAATTACACTCTCTCAGACTCAAGAAAAATATAAAAAGTATAAACTTCAATTATAATAAACCATAATCTAATTTGTCTTGAAGCCTTTAGCAGTCTGGAGTATGATTTCTCTAAAATATTGGTAAGCACAAAAAAAAATTATATTTCCAATATATGTTAGAAGAAGTAGTGATCAATATAATAATATTTTAAAGTCATTAAAAATATACATGTTATGAAAAAATAGTTATGAAAACTAAGTTACAACAATCTCCCCCTTTTTGATAATGGCAAAATAATTATTATTTGAGTTACCATTTAAAGTAGTTTTTTCCTTAGCTTCCCCTAAATGAATAACCAAAATTAAAATAAGGGGTTCCAATGAAGAGCAAAAAACACAAACCTAAAAATTTAAAAAAGAAACAATCAAACACAAAAAACAAACAACAACTACTTAAAATCAAAAACACGAACACAAATAAAAATATTCACACATGCAACAAAAAACATACACACATGCATAATACAACACACACATTAAACAATCAAACAATATTATGACTCCCTCTTTTGACAACAATAAAAAGGGAAGAAACCCATAAAATGGAAAGTTTTTATATATAAAATAAAAGAGTTGAAGAGGAAAAGGATTTTAAACCAATTGCAAATACAATATTAACTTCATAATGCGAAAAAGAAAATTATCAAAATTTTAAATCAAAAAACAACTAAGATAAGAAAAGTCAACCAAGTTCAATGTTCATGCTAAATAAATTAAATAAAAAATGATTATTACAAAAATGACAAAATAAAAATTAATTAATTTTGAATTCATTAGTGAATATGATTGTTAATTAGATGGATTTTGATTAGAGATAGATTGATAAAGGAAAGAAAAATATAATATTTTCAATTGGTGACATTGCATATTTTTTCAAATATTTGTGGTAGATTTGTGCATCTTTTATATTTGGGCTAATTTTGTGCCTCTTTTCACTTTGCGAATCATCACACATCTTTTCTATTTTTACATGCTTTGTGCATGATTTTTTTTTAACTTTTTGGGCCTTTCCAATATCAGTAATCTAAATTCAAATTCCACGTATTATAAAAATAATCATATTGAAATTAAAAATAAAAAAATAAGACATCAATCTTGCAACAATTATATCTTAGATATATTTGTCTATAAGTTCATGAAATTGATCTCTTTATCTGCATCAAATCATAATTTAATTTAAATTTTTGAAAGATTAAATTTTATAAGAAAAATTATTTATAAAGAAAAGTAATTGAGAATCCATTCCAATGATCAACTACAAAAGATTTTTCCATTAAAAACTTAAATATTTTAAGAAATGAAAAATACAAGTGAATAAAATATTCAATCATTTCAAAGATTATCAATGAGCACATACAAACATATTTCTCATTTTATATCATTCCACATAACATCATCCAACTAACATCATCTAAGAAATTAAAAATAACATAAGCCAAACTATATATATTAAGGAAATTTTAAAGAAATTTGATATGCAGGTTATAAGTACATGAATACATCGATGAGCCTAACCACCTAATTAGATAAACAACATGATGATAAATCAGTTGATTAGAAGAAATTAGGAGGGACTATATGTTCCTTACTTTACCCAACTGCAAGAAGTCCTAATATTATGTTTAGGGTTTGTCTGTGCACTAGGTTTTAAGTTGACCTTAAGGAATCCCATATGATCACCATCAAAAGAATCTTAAGGTATCTAATTGGCACTAAAAAATTAGGTACTATTTTTCTAGGAATAGCTTGACCTTTGAGTTAGTTCGATACTTAGATTCAGATTTTGGGATGTTGGGTAGATACGAAAAGGATTTGAGGAACATGTTAATTCATAAGACAATCTTCAACTTATTATTCTAATGAGAAGCAAAATTATGTAGCCCTGCTCACCACTGAAGCTAAATATATAGCTATATGAAGTTTTGTTTTCCAAGTATTTTGGTTGAAGCAATAACTTCCTTATTTTGGATTGCCCCTAAAAACCATCCCTATCATGTGTGATAACATGGGCACGATATACATAAGTAAAATTTTAATCCAACATTCTCGCACTAAATATATTAACATACATCACCTCATTAGGCATCATTCTGCTAAGGGAGATATATAATTATAACATGTGGACACTAAACTTCACTTAGTAAATATCTTTACAAAACCTTTGAATTATGATACATTCAACACATTTAGGACTAAACTATGAGTTATTGATATAAGTGCCTATGACGTTAGGGTCACTTGATGTCATGTTGTGTCCTTAAGTTTTATGTTTGTATTTATGTCTTGCTTTATTTTCACTTTGCTTTACTATATTACACTTCATATTTTTAGTATTTTCATTTTTGTATTGTAATCTATTTCTAGTTCCCCTTTTTGGTGATGTTAAAAGGCATAGTATTGTTGATACTTATTTTTATATTAATGCAATTTTTCTTTGTGATTTTTTATTTGCTTACATTGTTGTCTCTTTTTAGTATGCGTTGTTATGTTTTATTTTAAAATTTTAAAAAAATGTTTTAAAATTAAATAAAAAAAATTCTATTTCAAAAACATAAAATAAAAAATCAAAACAAAAAAATTAAAAATGAATGATTTTCTCATTTTTAAAAAAGTCATTTAGGGAGGGTGAGAACTTAGCAATAAATTAAAATCAAATTTATAAATTTAATTTTAATAAATAATATTTGTCATCATTAAAAGGGGTGATTTTTATAATATGTGATCCCAACCATGTCTTTTTATGATTACAAATATTATTGGAGGTTTATTTTGTTATTCTTGTATCATATATTGCATTTTTTTTCTTGTGTCACTAATCAATTTAGTTTTCACATACACAAAGAAGCTTAAGAATTTGGACTCAAGATAGTTTAGCATTAGTGTAGAAGTCAGTCTGTGTTTAATAGAGTATGTACTTTTAATTTTTTGAGTCATTTTTTATATTAGGAGTATGTTGGTTAAGAAACTGTGAATACACACACAAAAGTGACCAAAATTGAATGTTTGAAATTTTTTGTTAATTATTCTATAGAATCTAGAACATATTGTATGATTCATATCAGACTATATGATCTAAATTGCACTATATAATCTATATCATAATATATGATCTATTCAAGAAAAAATTAATTTAAATGTTTAATTAAATGAGGTAAATTAATCATGTGTTATAACTAATTATACTATATGACAACCACATCATACCTGATAATAAGCTATTTTAAAATCTCATAGTATAATCCTAGTTACTTAAATTATAAAAATTTAAAATTCAAAAATTAAATCGATCATACTGTACAACTTAATTTATACTATCTAAATATTATTTTAAATTTACTAATTTAATTTTAAGGATTAAGAAATCAAATTAGATAAAATTAACATTAATGATCATATTATATATATAATCATATTGTAGGTTTCACCCTGAGAACTCATTAGATAAACCCTGGTTAATTCAGGATGATGTATTATTCAATTGAATTGATTGATTGTATTATATGATCTATGCATCATACTGTATGAACTAGAGGCTTAAAATTAAAAATTAGGGTTTTTTTTTTTTTTTTTGAGAAAAAGCCGAAGCTAGCTTATATTAAAGAAGATAATAAAAAAAAATAGGGTTTTGAGAGCCTACTTTATAAACTATTATTATGTCTTTAGGGCAAGAGTGCTTAAGCAGTCAGAGATATTTTTTTTCTTGAGAGAGATAACTTAGAGAGGCCACTTCACAAGGAAGAGAGATAATGTGATATTGAGATAAAAAAGATAGTAGATAAATAGATAGATAGAGAGAGAGAGAGAGAGATAGATAGAGAGAGAGAGAGTACCAAGCTATGTGCTAAAGGAGTCTAAGTTAGTATAATACCCAAATATAAGGATCTTTGGGGAGTGGATGTAGTAAGATCTCAGTGAACCACTATAAACTTGATTTAAATATTCTTACTTTTATATACTTTACTTTTCTTACAATTTACTACAATCCAATTTTATTTTGATTATCTTTGTGGAAGAGTCTTTTGGTGAATGATATATAGTTGAACTTTATTTTGAAAATTAAAAAAGAAAAAAATATAATTACTTTCTAAGGGTTTATATATATATATATATATATATATATATATATATATATATATATATATATATATATATATATATTGCATTTGGTTTTTGGTTTAAACCTTTTACTCTCTTTAATGCTTCCACTTGTTTTAAGTTTTATTTTTAAGGAAAATATTTTTTAAAAGAACCAATTTAACCCTTCTTTTGCTGTGCCTTTACTTCTTCAAGTTCTCTTAGAACACGTTTAATCTACTTTGTGGTTCAAATTTAGGTTGACATGCTTCTTCCAATAGGATTTTATGCATACAAATGGATGGACTAAACCCCCAAATATCAATAATAGACCATCCAAATGCTTTCTTATATCTACTATGAACTTTAATAAACTTACCTTTCTAATTTTATTTTATGATCAATAGATATAATAATAGGAAAAGTGACTCCTTTCCTAAAAAGGCAAATTTTAAAGGAGCATGTAGTACATTCAGATTAAGATGTTGTGTCTCAACTATACAAGGTTTCCCTAGAGATGATATATCTAGAACTTGAATTCTATTGCTAAAAATTTAAATCTCTCACTAATAAAATGAATAGAATTTTCCTCTATCTCATTCAAATCATCCACACATAATGACATATCCAACTAACTATCACCTAACATCTCATCCATAACATCCTCTACATATCTACTATAGCCATTGAGATGTTGATGTTGAGATATTTGCTATGCATGTTTGATATTCTTGCAACTTGTATGTTTTTTATGATTCCAAATATTATTGATTTGATTATTATTTCTCCTAAAATATTTTGGAAGAATTTATTTTGCTCCTGCGTGTACTAACATTTCAAGGAAATCATACTCCGGATCGTTGAAGACTTTAAATCAAGAACGGTATAGAGTTTAATTTAATCAAAGTTTGTATTTTTCATTTTATTGAGTCTGAGAGTGTGTGATTGTAATTGAGTAACTAAGCTCACACACACCGAGGGAGAGTTTTAAATTTATATTTTTAAATTGATTGTACTATAAGATATCACTTCGTATGGGATGTTCTGGTCAGTTATTTTCCCCAATGAGTAGTTAAATGAATAGATAAGAGAAATTTTTTTTCTATGTATGGATCATATAGACGATATTTAATTTCATCCCAAGATGAACATCTATATTCTGTCCTCAGAAGAAGATCATATGGATAATATTTAATTTCATCCCAGGACGAACATCTCTGTTCTATCCTCAGAAGAATATCGTACGGACAATATATAATTTTATCCCAGAGATATTCATCCTAGGAAGAAGATTGTACATATGATATTTAATTTCATCCTAGGATGAACGTCTCTGTTCTATCCTCAAAAGAAGATCATACGGACGATATTTAATTTAATCCCAGGATGAATGCCTCTATTTTGTCCTTAGACACAGATCATATGGATGATATTTAATTTTGTATACAGATGAACGCCTTTGTATCTATTCTCGTTCATTTCATCCTGGTATTTTCATACTGACGAACTTTGAAATTTTTCTGTTCATCCCAAATGCTTTATTTCATATGGGATGATGATCGTGTACGAATACATTTTGTACTGATTCATAATGAGTTCGTATATACAAATATACGATCATGTACGTTCAAAATTAAAAACTTCAATTTTTTGATGGTTTTTCATGTATTTTGTATAAAAGGTCCACAAAAAACTGACACTTAATCTTTTTGTCATTTGGTCTTCATGATTTATAAAGGGAAATTGAAGGAGAGAGTGTGAGAGAGTGCTTGAGAGAGATTTCTTCCTAGTGGAGCATAAAGGGTTCACAAGGTTACTCAAAGATAAGGATCTCTACATGTGATTTGTGTTTTTAACTCTTCCTCTTATCTTTTTAGATTGCTAATGAGAAGATCTTTGAAGAAGACCCGGTTCTCTACCGACACTTGGAAAGTATGAACAACTGAAGGTTCTCTGCCTACACTTGGAGAGTATGAACAGTCGAAGGTTCTCTACATACACTTGGAGGGTGTGAAAGGATGAAGGTTCTCTACCTAAACTTGGAGGGTGTGAAAGGATAAAGGTTCTCTGCCTATACTTGGAAGGTCTGAAAGGACGAAGGTTCTCTGCCTACACTTGGAGGGTGTGAAAGGACGATGGTTCTCTGCCGCACTAGGCATTGGTGGAAGGAGTTTTGTAAAGGCTTCTCTGCCTTGTGTGGGGGAAAAGGGAGAGTCAATTTGGTAATAGTGCAATACCTGAAGTGGGAGGCTTCAGGGAGTGGATGTAGGTCGTGTTTGACCGAACCACTATAAATCTTTGTGTCTTTTATTTCCGCTGTTATTTACTTACTTACTGCAATTTATTGATTCTGTGCTTGAAAAATTATTTTGAAAACTTTAAAATTAACATGCTACGAATCATTAATCGATTTCAAATTTTTAAAATTTCAAGAGTAATTTTTTAAATTACTAATTCACCCCCCTCTGAAAGTTCGTTAGGGATGTTAAGCCCTATGAACTTAGTCCCAAGCTAACCTGGAGGGGGGGGGGGGTGAATTGGTATTTTAAAATTTTCTTTTCACAAAGAATGAAAAACACATAAACCAATTCTCACCACAAAAAATAAATGCGGAAATAAGAGTGCGGAAGCAAGAAAACAAGAACACAGAAATTTATAGTGGTTCGGTCAACTCGACCTACGTCCACTCCTTGGAGGCACCCTCCAAGTATTGCACTACAAAACGTGACTCTCCTTTAGCCCCCACGGCTAGGTGGAGAAGCCCTCACAAGAACCTCCTTTTTGCCAGCCTGGCAAGGCAGAGAACCTATCTTCTTTTGCTTCCTCCTGAAGCTGGAAGAGCTAACTCCTTACCTCTACTGACCCTTCCACGGATGAGAAACTCTAAACGAATAACAAGAAGAGCGATCCTTGAAGCAACCCTTGCGAATCCCCTCACAAGCTCCCCCTCATAAAATCCTCTCTCTCTCCCTCTCTCTCTTTCTCTCCTCAAGGTCTTCTCAGGTCAAGGTAGCAGCCAAAGGTTTTTAAAAATGTTGAGCAATAGCTCTTAAATAGAAGAGCTTCAAAGGAGCTCATTAATTGCAAGTTGCCGACATTATCGTCCAGGCCGATATGGACATCGGCCTGGCCGATCAGTACAAAACTCAGAAGATCGGCCAGAGCATCACCCTGGATACACTCCTGGACGATTGAAACTTGGCTTGATCATCCCGGCCGATCTCACGATCGTCCTAGCCGATCAGTTCAAATCAGAGGCAAATCATCCTAAGCATCGCCTTGTTTTTGAGCTGGCCGATATTTATCGTCCTGAAGTAACTTGAGGTTTTTGACTAGATCGTCCTAGACAATCCTGCGATCGTCTTGGCCGATCCTGCGATCGTCTAGGATGATATGATCGTATCAATCAACCTTAATTACTCTCTTGATTTCCTGATCAGTTAAGGCATAATTTGGTAATTTCGTTCAGGCCGATCCTTGGATCGTCCTGGTCGATAATTTAAAAATATAGTATACCTTAATTGTCTATGGCGGCTACTTCTTTCTGTTTTGAGCTTATCGTCCTGGCCGATACACGTATCGTCGAGGCCAATATGTTAATGAGGGCTGCCTTAATTAAGAATCCTTAGTTAGACTTTCTATTTTAAGCCTGATTGTCCAGGACGATGTAAATATCGTTCTTACCGATGTGAGCAAAAATAGAAATTCTAAGTCTCTCAAGTGTGTGTGTGTAGGGTTACTTAGCATCAGTCTCTTTGACCATTACAAGTAGACTCAAAAGGTGAAAAACAAAAGTACAGACTGACTCAACCCTAAACCTACGCAATCCTGAGCTTGGCTTCTTCTTGATCATCCGATCTTCGATTCCTGAAAAGTTAGAAGCAACAAGTAGTCCAAGAGAAATAGTGTTTGTCAATCATCAAAACATAAGACATGAAAATAGGTTTGCAACAATCTCTCCCCTTTTTGATGATGGCAAAACACTACGAAAAACTGTTAGCAGTAAAAGTTCAGGATTGATGAGAGTATTATAAACTTAACCTTCTCCCCCTTTTGGCATATCAAAAAGGAGAACAAAAAAAGCAAAGAAAAGAGATCCATCTTTTTTTTTTTTTAACAAGGCATGAAAATAATATAGTATTCCATGTGATTGATTTAAAAATTTGTGAGTTAATGTGTTAATAATCTCATTAATCTATAGAATAGTAGAATATCCGATCATGGCTACCCTTAGCTCAGACTTTTTCTTAGGGTAGAATCTTCTTTTGAAATCATTGACCTAACTCAAAGAATTGATTGGATATGAGAAAAGGAATCCATCCTATCACTTGGCTTAAGAAAAAAACATCTTTATATAATAATGAAGTAAAGTAAATTTGTCATGATCGCAAAATAATCGAAATCAAGCCTTTGATAACCAAAACTTCAAAGTTCTAAAAGATTTAAAAATGGAGAATAGCTTGCTTTTGAGTGGGCTCATTTTATGCCTCTTGTCAATTTAGTGGCGCTTTGCGCATCTTTTTATAGATTTCTCAATTTTTGGCGTCTTTGTGCATCTTTTGTTGGCATCATTGGCCAAATTTTATTATTTTTGCAAGCTATATTCTCTTTTATAATATTAAAAAAAAAACATAGTTGTGAATATATCTTCTCATATATTAGAGAATATGAACTCTCTCTCTAACATAAGGAAGAATTACCACAAGCAGAATTAATAATCAAAGACAAGGGTAACGAGAAATCTCGATGTGACAAAAAAAAAACTTTAAACATTATAAGTATAAGATAGATTTGCTTAAGCAAGCTTAAGAAAAGATCTCAATTTCATAAACAATCTTTAATTTGAGATAGACTTTTGATTAAAAAAGAAAACTATGTCACTAAAATAGGTTAGAGAAAGAGACACAATCACAAAAATATTCCTACCATCTAAGAGATTAAGTAGATAAAAACATATTGACTACAAATTTCCAAAAGCAAGGACAAGGAATATAATACCAAATTAGCGATGATTTTGAAGACAAAGTAAAAAAAAAAAAGAAAAAGTGAAACATACTAAAAAGCTAAAACAACAAACAAAGAAAACAAAAACAAAAGAAAAAAAATATTTCAAGCATTTATGTCAATCACACCCAACCTGGTCCTTAAAGAACTGAAAATATCGAAGGCCAGTGGTTTAGTAAAGATATCGGCTAGTTGATTTTCAGTTGACACATGGTTTACCTCAATGTCCCCCTTTGTCACATGATCTCTAATGAAGTGATGTCTAATGTCAATGTGCTTAGTTCTTGAATGTTGGATAGGATTCTTAGATATGCATATGGCACTAGTGTTGTCACAAAAAATTGAGATAGTGCTTACCGGAACTCCTAAATCCAATACCTGTTGATTTCAACCAAAGAACTTGGGCCACACAACTTACAAGGGCAATGCATTCAGCTTCAGCAGTGGAAAGTGCAACAGATTTTTGCTTTCTACTAGACCAAGAGACCAAAGATTGTCCAATGAATTGACAAGTTCCAGAAGTGCTCTTTCTATCCACCTTGCATCCTGCAAAATCAGAGTCAGAAAAACCAATAATCTCAAAAGAAGTGCTGTGTCTAGGGTACCAAATCCCTAAGCCTTGTGTCCCCAAAAGGTATCTAAAAATTCTCTTAACAGCAGTCAGGTGGCACTCCTTAGGGTCAGCTTGAAATCTAGCACAAAGGCAAACACTAAACATAATGTCAGGTCGGCTCGCAGTCAAGTAAAGTAAAGATCAAATCATGCCTCTATACTTCTTCTGATCAACAAACTTACCACTTGGGTCCTTGTCCAATTGAGCACTAGAAGTCATGGGAGTGTTAATTGGCTTAGCTTTGTCCATCTCATATTTCTTCAAAATGTCCTTTATGTATTTTGTTTGATTAAAAAAGGTTCCATCCTCCAATTGTTTTATGCTAAACCCCAAAAAGTAGGACAATTTTCCCATCAAACTCATCTCAAACTCTCTACTCATTGTTTTAGAAAACTCCTCACATAATTTTTTATTAGAAGATCCAAAAAGTATGTCATCCACATAGATCTGAACAATGAGTAAATCATCTCCAACTCTCCTAAGAAAAAGGGTGGTGTCTACGCTTCCCTTGACAAACTCCCTCTCTAGTAAGAATGTGCTAAGCCTCTCATACCAAGCTCTTGGTGCCTGCTTTAAACCATACGAAGCCCTTTTTAATTTAAACACATGATTTGGAAATTGGGAGCTCTCAAATCCTGGGGGTTGTTCTACAAAAACATCTTCTTTTATTTCCCCATTTTAAAAGGCACTCTTGACATCCATTTGAAAAAGTTTAAATCCTTTATAACAGGCAAAGGCTAATAGCACTCTAATGGCTTCCAATCTAGCTACAGGGGCAAAAGTCTCCTCAAAGTCTATCCCTTCTATTTGATTGTACCCCTTAGCTACCAATCTTGCTTTATTCCTCACCACCACTCCTGAATCATTCACTTTATTCTTAAAGACCCACTTTGTCCCAACTAAACTTTGTCCCTTAGGTCTTTCCACAAGCTCCCAAACATCATTCCTAACAAATTGATTCAATTCTTCTTGCATTGCTAAAATCCAAAACTCATCAGAAAGGGCTTGGTTAATGGTGGTGGGTTCAGCCATAGAAATAAAGGCAGAGTGGTTCACCTCCTTCCTAAATCCATATCTAGTCTTAACTCCACTAGAAGGGTCTCCTAAGATCAAATCCTTGGGGTGACTTGTAGAGTATCTCCAATCTCTAGGCAAAGTGTGTGAATGTTCTCCCCTTTCAACAAAGTTTTCTACTCCTTGGGTGACTCCTTCTACTCCTTCATTACTTAGGTGCTCACTTCCCCTCCCCAAATTTTCTACTCCACTTGTAATCACTCCAACATCATCATCTTCAACTCCATGCTTCTTAGGATCATATTCATCAAAAACTACATGGGTTGTCTCTTCCACCATTAACGTTCTTTTGTTAAACACCCTAAAACACTTCCCAGCACTAGAATATCCCAAGAATACTCCTTCATCAGATTTAGGATCAAAATTTCCCAAGTGAGACTTCCCATTGTTGTGAATGAAAACCTTACAACCAAAGACATGAAGGTGGGAAAGATTGGGTGTCCTACCCTTAAGGATCTCATAGGGTGTCTTCTCTAAATTGGAACTAACATTCACCCTATTCAACACATAATAAGCTGTGTTAACCGCTTCAGCCCAAAAGTATTTTGGAAGTGAATACTCAGCAAGCATGGCTCTAGCGGCTTCCACCAAGGTCTGGTTCTTCCTTTCAGCTACCCCATTCTGCTGAGGGGTCCTAGGGGCTGAAAAATTGTGGCTAATCCCCTTGTCCTCACAAAAATCTCCAAATCTTTCATTTTCAAACTCTCCCCCATGATCACTATGGATGGTTAAAATCTCACAACCTAGCTTTTTCTGAATTCAAGTAGAAAATGTTTTAAACTCCTCAAAAGACTCATTTTTATGTGAAAGAAATCTAGTCCAAGTGAACCTCGAGTAGTCATCAACAATCACAAAACCATAGACTTTCCCTCCCAAACTAGCCGTGCTAATGGGTCCAAACAAATCCATGTGAAGGACTTCTAAAGGTCTAGAGGTACTAATGTCCTTAATGGGGTGAGAAGTGGAGTGGACTTGCTTTCCTAGTTGACAGGCATCACAAAGGTAGTCTTTTGTAAACTTAAGTTTGGGGATACCTCTAACTAGGTCCTTTTGGGTCACTTTCCTAAGGGTTTTCATACTTGCATGACAAAGCCTCCTGTGCCACAACCAAGAATCATCAATCACAATTTTTAAGCAAAAAGAAGCAGCACATTCAATGTTATTTAAATCAAGCATGTAGACGTTGTTGATCCTCTTTCCCTGCAAAATAGTGTTGTTACTTAAACTTACAATGCATGAATCCTCAAAGAATTGTACTATGAAGCCTTTGTCACAGAATTGACTGATGCTGAGCAAGTTGTGCTTCAATCCATCTACAAGCAAAACATTTTCAATCATAAGGTTCTTGGAATTACCAATTATACCTGCTCTTACCACCTTCCTGGTGGTGTTGTCTCCAAGAGTAACCTTGCCTCCAGTCCTGGACTCTAGTACAACAAACTGGCTAGCATCACCATTCATATGTCGAGAGCATCCACTGTCCAGGTACCACATACTCTCACGAGGTCTTTTGTGAGAGCCCTCCTGCAAAATTTTCAAATGTTAGATTTAGGAACCCAAGCCGGTTTGGGTTCCTTCTTATGAAGAGAAGAATGCAATGCATGTGTGGTATGCTGTGGATCATGCACCTTAGGTCTCCACACCCAATGTGTACTATGATGAATCGTACAAGTGTGTGAGATGTGTCCTAACATGCACATGAAAAACATCTAACTCTAGGAAAGGGATTTCTTAAGTGATTTAAGTTATAATGCCTCTTCCTAGGTTTTGGCAATTGATCAAAAGTAGATTCCATCCTAGTTTTCTTACATGCTTCTAAATCATTTTGAATCTTCAAATTAGTGCTTTTTAAAACTTCATTTTCAATCCTCAAATTTTTCTCTATCTCCTTAGACTTCTCAAAATCAGATTCAAGTGATGTGTGTGTGTCTTTTAATGCATCAAATTTTTCAACTAGCTCACAATGATTTTTATTTAACTCATCAAATTCATCAAGTAAAGTCATGTGATTTGAATCAATTATTTGATGGTCTTTAATCAAAATTTCATGCTCTTTTTGTAGATTTAAAAATTCTAATTTCAAGCTAGCATGTGTTTTCTTTAATTTCCTATATGATGCATGCATTTTTTCGAAAACTTCAAGAAGTGGATCGTAGGAAAGTTCACATACCTCTTCTTGATAAGTATTGTTGTCTGCCATCAAGCACAATTTTGATGTCTCATCTTCTGGATCTGTCTCTGATGAATCTGATGCCGAATTCCCCCAAGAAGCTTTTTGTACTTTCATCTTGTCCTTCCTTGGCTTAGGTTTCTCCTCACCTTTTCCTTTCCTTGAGTGATCTTTAAGCGTAGGGCAATCAGTTCTCACATGTCCAGGTTTCCTGCATTCAAAATAAACAATATCAGAAGATTCTTTAACATGTTTATGATCCTTATCTTTCCTCTAACTTTGATGATGCTTTTGTTTCTTCCTTAGAAAGCTTTTGAATTGCCTTATGATGAAGGCAACTTCATCACTTTCAGACCCAGAAGATTCAAAATCTGATTTGTGCGCCTTTAGTGCAATTGTTTTCTCCTTTATCTTTTCACCTGCACCAAGATTTCTTTGATTCACCCCTTGCTCGTAAGCAATGAGTGAGCCAAGTAAGTTATCAATAGAATAGATGTTCAAATCCTTAGATTCGGTGATTGCAGTGATTTTAGCATCATAAGACGAAGGCAAGCATCTCAAAATCTTGTTAACTTTTTCATAGTTTGAAAGTTCTTTTCCTAGTGCATGCAGTGAAGTAACTATCTGAGTAAATCTTGTATACATGCCAGAAATCGATTCATGAGGTTTCATATGAAAAAGTTCGTAGTCATGCAAGAGAATGTTCAAACGGGATTTTTTAACCTCATTAGTACCTTCATAGGTGATGCATAATTTATCCCAAATCTCTTTACCAGTTTTGCACGTGGAGACACGCATGTAATCCTCAGATTTTAAAGCACAGAAAAAGTAGTTCAAACATTTTGCATTTAATTGAGCTAAATCACGTTCATCGAAAGTCCATTCAGTAAAAGAAATTTCAATTTTAACACAATTAATTTCACGAGAAGGTGGAGAATAACCTTCTTGAATAAGCATCCACATGCGATAATCAGTAGATTGTAAAAACGTTGACATATAGGTTTTCCAAAAATTAAAAGGTAGGTTATCGAACAGGGGAGGTCGGGTAATAGAATACCCTTCCGTAGTGTTACGATTCCCAAGGTTAGCCATGGATCAAAAATTCAAAAGCTTCTAAAAACTTATTTTATGAAAACCGCTCTGATACCACTTGAAAGTTCGTTAGGGATGTTAAGCCCTATGAACTTAGTCCCAAGCTAACCAAGAGGGGGGGGGGTTGAATTGGTATTTTAAAAAAAAAAATTTCACAAAGAATGAAAAACACATAAACCAAATCTCACCACAAAAATAAATGCGGAAATAAGAGTGCGGCAGAAAGAAAACAAGAACACATAAATTAATAGTGGTTCGATCAACTCGATCTACGTCCACTCCTTGGAGGCACCCTCCAAGTATTGCACTACAAAACGTGACTCTCCTTTAGCCCCCACGGCTAGGCGGAGAAGCCCTCACAAGAACCTCCTTTTTGCCACCCCGGCAAGGCAGAGAACCTATCTCCTTTTGCTTCCTCCTGAAGCTGGAAGAGAACCACAACCAAAGGCTAACTCCTTACCTCTGCCTACCCTTCCATGGAAGAGAAACTCTAGAGGAAGAACAAGCAGAGCGATCCTTGAAGCAACCCTTGTGAATCCCCTCACAAGCTCCCCCTCACAAGATCCTCTCTCTCTTTCTCTCCTCAAGGTCTTCTCAGGTCAAGGCAGTAGCCAAAGGTTTTTAAAAACATTGAGCAAGAGTTCTTAAATAGAAGAGCTTCAAAGGAGCTCATTAATTGCAAGTTGCCGACATTATCATCCAGGCCGATATGGACATCGGCCTGGCCGATATGGACATCGGCCTGGCCGATCAGTACAAAACTCAGAAGATCGGTCAGAGCATCGCCCTGGATACACTCCTAGACGATTGAAATTTGGCTTGATCGTCCCGGCCAATCTCACGATCGTCCTGGCTGATCAGTTCAAATCAGAGGCAAATCGTCCTGAGCATCGCCCTGTTTTTGAGCTGGCCGATATTTATCGTCCTGAAGTAACTTAAGGTTTTTGACTAGATCGTCCTGGCCAATCCTGTGATCATCCAGGATGATATGATCGTATCAATCATCATTAATTACTCCCTTGATTTCCTGATCAATTAAGGCATAATTTGGTAATTTCGTCCAGGCCGATCCTTGGATCGTCCTGGCCGATAATTTAAAAATATAGTATACCTTAATTATCTATGGCGGCTACTTCTTTCTGTTTTGAGCTTATCATCCAGGCCGATACACGTATCGTCCAGGCCGATATGTTAATGACGGCTGCCTTAATTAAGAATCCTTAGTTAGACTTTCTGTTTTAAGCCTGATCGTCCAGGACGATGTAAATATTGTCCTGACCGATGTGAGCAAAAATAGAAATTCTAAGTCTCTCAAGTGTGTGTGTGTAGGGTTACTTAGCATCAGTCTCTTTGACCATTACAAGTAGACTCAAAAGGTGAAAAACAAAAGTACAGACTGACTCAACCCTAAACCTACGCAATCCTGAGCTTGGCTTCTTCTTGATCGTCCGATCTTCGATTCCTGAAAAGTTAGAAGCAACAAGTAGTCCAAGAGAAATAGTGTTTGTCAATCATCAAAACATAAGACATGAAAATAGGTTTGCAACACCCTCTTGGTTAGCCTTGGGACATTAGTTTAGGTTTAACAACCTATTCTAGATTCAATAAGAATCAACAGTTGAAACTAACCAGGTTCTTAAAATTTTGTGGTATTTTCTTTTTAATGATGGCACTACATTCTTTCATAAGAGCTAATTTTCAAAGTCTTTGAATTCCCCCTTTTTACTTAGATTGTCTTTCTTAAAATTTTCATATGTAGGCATTTATTCTAGTGCTTCAACAAAAGTGTATCAATTGTTAATTTTTCAAATATATGAAAATTTAGAGAACAATCTATCTAAATTTTACTTTAATAATCTTTGTGGAAAGGTGGCAAAGGTCTCTCAACTATCTTCCTAATATTTTCTTCTATTTCCTTAGTAATTTAAGATAGTACTAAGGCTTAGTGGGTTATAATGGGGCTTCAATTAAAATTTTATTGTAGGCTTCTTCTCCTTCCTAACTATTGACCTCAATGTTGTATGAGGTCAAACCCTTACTCTAAACATATAGTGAATGAAGAAACCTCTTCCACAAAGATGACTTAGACTGGTAAAAACCATAGGTGAAATGTCTAGGATTTAGTCTGGACAATTACATATTGATCTAATATCTCATTGGATCATCTGTAGTGGTTTTTGGAAGCCCCATTCTTTTCCAACCCCTAAATCCCAATAAAGCCTAAATCTAAATCAAAGTTCTACATAATTATATTTCATGCCAATCAGCATGACATATTGAGCTAAAATTCATTTTAAACCTTGGGAAGTGATGTAAACTTGTTCAAGATCATCATTTGATGATTTAAACTCAATGGAACCATGGTGGACTAGGGTTGACCTAGGTTGACTAGTTTTGACCTTAACCACATTGAACACTAAATCGAAAATATATGCATGAAACTTGATCCAAACATGATTCAAAACCCTTGAATTGATCCTTAGGACTATTACATTCAACACTGAGTATGCCTAAACCCATTTGAAGTCATGGTTGACCATAGTTGATTATGATTGTTCAAATTGACCATTTCAACATCTTTTGATCTAAAGTACCAAAAAATGTATTCAATCCATTTCAAACCATGGAATTACTTCTAAACATTCCAGAAACTCATATAAATATGGTGGGTCATGGTTGATCTTGGTTAACCAAATTCATCATGGTTGACCATTTTATTCTAAATGACCTTTTCATTTGATCAATTAATTAGCTTATCCAAGTTCTAATGACATAAATCATCTAGAAAGTTTAATAAACCATTAAAAAGAATACAAAATAATATTCATTGTCTTTAAAATCCAAAGTGTACAACAACAACAAAAACATCAAGCCTTTGTTCCACTACGTGTGGTCGGCTATATGAATCTATTTTCTCCATTGTGTCGAGTGAAAAGTCAAATTCTCATTTAAATCTAATAATGAAAGATAATTTCTAATATTTTTTAACCAAGTCTTTTTAGGTCTATCTCTACCTTTCTTAACATAAGTCAAATCTAATACCTCAACTTACCTAACTGGGTCATTGGTAGACCTCGTTTAATGTGACCAAACCATCTAAGGCGACTCTCTCTAATCTTATCTTCCACGAGAGCTACTCCAACTTTTTCATCAAAAGTGTAATCAAGGAAAATAAAAGCCCTATTAGAAATTTCTTACAATAAATAAAATAAATTAATAGGGAAAATTAAGTAAACAAATTAATAAAAAACATTAATATATATCTATATATATATATATATATATATTATATATATATATATATATATATATATATATATATATATATATATATATATATATATATATATATATATATATATGCTCAAATAATTCCAATTTGTTTTTAATTTCATTTTAGGTTATTATTGACCTATGAAGAAAATTTCATGATGATTGGACAACATTTAATGTTAAAAATAAGAAAATACAAAATCGCCTTTAATAAATAAATAATAAATAACAAATGAAATTTAAAAAAATTTATAACAAAATAAAAAAACATAAAAATATAAAATAAATTTCATTGAACTCTAAATAAATAGCATAATATAAAAAAATAAATCCTAAAAACTAAAAAAATAAATAAAAATTCAAATCTTGTCCAAATTTAAATATTTAAATAAATAAAAAAATAGAAAATAAAAAATAAAACAAAAATAAGAAATTAATAAAAATAAAAGTAAATTAAAAAAAAAAATAAAAATTTTATAATAATAAATCAATTATATATAAAGAAAATTAAATGACCCAAATAAAATAAAATAAAAAATAATTATTAAAATAATTTTAAATAATTAACTAGTTTAATAAAATCAAATAAAAATATATTATAAAATAAAAATCATAGTTCATTAATTAAACATGAATCAAATTAAATAATCCAACTTAAATAAATAAACAAATTTAATTTAAATTAGAGAAAATTTAAATGAAAATGAAAAAATAAAATAAAATAAAAATAAAGTAAGAAAAAATACATAATTGAAATTATAATGATTCAATTTAAGTAAGACAAAATTATAAGTAAAATTCAATTAAGCCAACATAAAAAAAGAAATTTCATTTTAGACATTCAATAAAAAATTTAAAAAATATAAATAAATCACAATTAAAGACAGAACTTTACAAATCAGACATAAATAAATAAAATTTTAATGATTTATTTTTAATAAATAACAATTACAGTTGAATTCAATTAAAGAACTTAATTAATTCCTTTTAAATAAATCGAATTAAATACATAAATAATAAAAAAAACTTTAAAATACATTTGACTTTTTATGTTCGCCTCATTCTTTTGGAATGATAAAAATATATTCATTTCTTTAAATTCTAAGAATTATTGATTAATAATTTCAATGTATGTTGAAGTTATTTATTAACATGGTTCCTTAAAACCTAAAATTAATAAATAAAACTAAATAAGTAAAAATCATTAATAAATGGTAAATTACTAAAGATTTAAATTTAAATTAAATCCCTTAGCCCTCAACACATAAATTCAATGCATAAATAATTCAAACCCTAATCCATTTAGGGCACTACCAAACCACACAACTTAGCACATAGAAATATTTGATAAGACAACCAACTCTAGCATTAGGTTAGGAGAAATATTTCGTGGTGCGTATGTTTACTTTTCCTACACTTTTTTGATGGTGGAGTGATGTTCTAGTGAATGTGGATGATAATATATAAATGCATTATTTGGTATACTAATCCCTACAACTATAGACTTTTTCTTTTAGATTCAATTGTAAATTTATAAAAGTTGTAAATGTATATAGTTTTGAAAGTTTTAAATGAAGTTATTTCTTATATAATAAAGAAGTCTAAAAGAATGAATTTTCTTTGATGATGATGTTTTTTGAATTTGTTTAGAATGATGATCGTAGCCTGCAGATCCTATAGAAGACCTGAAGATTTGAATAAATGGCCTCATTTTCTTTTCTTTTCTTTTTTTAAATAAATAGCCTCATTTTTTATAGACTTGCATCATTTTAGGAGTAGAAATTTTAAGCTTATTTTTTGTGGATCTTGATCGCCTTTAATTTCCTACAAACCTTTGGTGCTATATTAAGTAGCAAATGACACATGGCCTTTTGTTTTACTTCTTTCATATACACTTTGATTGTTTGATGATTGTATATGATGTGTGAATTAGAATTTTCCTTTTTTTTTAAGTTTCTTCGCATTGCATGTGATTTAGCATGGATATTCATTTGGGCCCTATGATTCTATGATGTTTATCATTTTAAACACCAACTCTTTACTTTTCCTATGGTTATGACATGCATTTTACTTTTATACTACATACACTAAACTCACACATGCCAATGACAAGTTAGTGATAACCTAAGCTACGGGACTGAGTTTGTTATTCCTGTTATTATAGGGTGGTTATGTTGCTAGACTTTTCATAGAAAGTTGGACATGTAGATTACATTTGTAGCATTTAAAAAAGCTAGAAGTTTGAGACATTTAATTTCAAATCGCATTAGCCAGGTACATTTGAACCTTTATAATCTTTAAACATTGATTTAAACTCTGAACCTTAAACTCTTCACTCATATGTGAACAATAACCTACTTATCCAATATTTCATTTAAACCTAAAATCTTATTTTTTTTTAAATCGCCTAGGTGGTTAGCTAACAATCCATTTTAAGGAAACATAAGTCCATATGCATAATTCCAACACTTCTTTCTGGGAGTATAATCCTGCTTTTCTAATAATTTGATCAACTATAACATAAATTCAATCCAGTTCTAAGCTATTAAAGTCCAATTATAGTATTTCTTAGAGTGCTTTTGGGAATCCCATAATCATAAGTACTCACTAACTTTTCTCCTGTAATTACGAAAATAAATTTTTAATTTTGAATCAATCCCTAATAATAAATTGTAAACTCAAATACTTGCTTGCATCATTGTAAATAAATAAAGATATACTCACCACTTTAATTGAAAGTTTTCTCCAAATTTATCGTAAGATGTAACTAATCATAAAGGCTTGCCTTATGGAGAACTTAAAACCCTATAATAAAATAAAGCCCATTTTATTTTCTCTAAAATAGGGGAAAAGTCTCTCAGACTCTAGATAGATTTTCTAAAACCCATTCTAAATTTTGAATGGATAGTAGAATTTCATTTTTGTCTTTCAAAATAGTATGTTATTCTCTATACTGCATTTAATTATAAAAATAAAAAATTATATTCATGTTTTCAAATTGATAATTAAACACCATTTTTATCTTTTGAGATAGTATCTTTTTTCTCTATGGGGATTTGATTATAGAAATATTAATTTCAAAATCATGTGGCAATATATTTTCCCATTCAGACCCTCAGCCTACCTTGTTGTGACCAACGAATTCAGAGCTCTTCGTCCCTATGTTAACACTTATCTCACCTCTTTCTTCTCAGGTGATGCAAGATCTGGCCCATAAGTATTTAATAATGTTGACAAGCTTTCCCGCCTGCGATCGATTTTTATCTCAGCACTTGTCTAAGCACACTCGCCCTCATCTACTGGGCATCTCTTAGCTTGCCTAGGGGAAACTCTCTTAAGCCTTTCAAACTCTTCAACCAATCTGGAGGCGACACATGTCTAATATAGTGTGTAGTGTTGCACTTTTTTTCTTGATATGAAAGGTCTTTTTTGAGATTTTTGAGTTCATTAATTGATAATTCTATTGTGTAGAATAGCCAATTTGGCTTGGTGAATTTAGCTCCTTGTGTAGCATTAGTGAAGTATATAACATAGTGGTAACTAACATCATAAAGAATGGTACATAAATGAATGTGATTTTGCAGAAGGGTAATAAAAGGTGTGGTCATGCATCTGTCCATCCACAAATAATTAGGATCGAGAAGGAGATTGGAACAGCCTCAAAACAAATTTTCTTGTTGAGGTCTCCCCCATAAACAGAAGTCACATAAAGCCCAATATAAGGGGCTAGAAACTAGGGCCAGTCTATTAAGGCATCACATTTGGCATCCATGGTTAGTAAAATGAAAATAGAGGAGGTGAACCTACTGAAGAAAAATTTAAAGAGTTTGCTAACTTTTGATAGATTATGTTGCTGAATTGAATACCATGCATCTTAGCTGGTCCATCTAACATGTTAGATGCCAATTATACCTAAATATAATTAAATTATAAGGCATGGGGCAACTGCTCATATAATAAGGAGTGTCCTTTTTTTACTACCTAGCATACCACTCGTACTTATGTAGATCACTTGATCAACAAAATTGGCAAAATTTTACTAATTATCACATTGATTATTCATTATATCCTTTCAGAAAAGTAGCCAAACATCTTAAATATCTTTTCCTTCATAGTTTTAGAGGGGCTTAGTGGGCTCAAAAAATTCGGCCCCAGTCTCCCCGCCGCGCATTTCTTTTTCTTCAACGAGGGAGTTTCAACTGAATAAGTTATGAGGTAAATTTTGGAAGGCAGATGGGTTTGTAGATAAGACACTACCCAGAGATTTCACCCTCATTTTGCGAGGACATTATGATCTGAGTTCTGGTTTCCTATAGGCGCAAGCCCCTATAGTTAATTACCCCTCCAGATCACGAGAGAGAACTTTCGATTAAGGCTAGTCGTCAATCAGATACGTAGAGATACGCGTGTTATATGGCATATAGTAGCAACAATGAGATTGGGTATTGAAGAGTTGGATTTGGATTTGAAATTTGGGTTGGAAAATTTGATATTTAAATAGAAATTGCACCATCTTGCACTTAAAGCGGATGGTGGGGGAATGGATGATGGACCTGATCAAGATCCCATGATTCCGTCGTCCCGGGCCATCGTGGTCCCTGGTCTACTTAGACAGAGGAGGTAGTCGACCCAACCTGATAGGAGGATCCTTGTCGGCAGCCATGGGTTGCTTTGTCCAAGGGGACCTTGTAGACCTGGGGTGGATATTTATCTAAGGGGACACATTTGAATCCACCTTAGCTAACAAAGGGCTTTGTGCCCTATCTACATATCCTATTGATTCATATCTCAAGGATTTGATGCCAATAAGGAGCGTATTGGCGCTGGCCATAATCGGTATTTTTACACCGATCAATTATGCGGGTGACCTCTATTTAAATGCAACATTCTATTTGGATACTTGTACACTCCTTATATCTATTTGTAAGGATGTTGCAGACCCGATGGCCTATTATAGTAGCCTATGGATTGAGCTGTTTGCTGCTTTATATAGGTAAATTGTCATACACTACTTGTTGCTTTATATATGTGGAGTATAGTGCACTAATGAATATCTTACTTTATTCATAGGAAAATGTATGCATCAATTCTCTTATATTCGATCACATATAACCTTTTGGTCTGCATAATGAGTTTCACACAACCACTCATATGCTTTTGCATTTGACATAGTCACTTTGCACTTTGCTTGTGGATAACACATTAGGTGTACAATGGCCTTCTACAATAGCTTGTATGAGCTCATATCTACCATATTTCTCTTTTGTATTTGCATTATAAATTGAAATTTCATTAGGGATGTTAAGCCCTTATGAACTAGCCCAAGGCTAACCAAGAGGAGGGATGAATTGGTATTTTAAAAAGTTTCTCAATCAAAATACAAACTCAGACCAAATCAAAATTCACCACAAAAAAATCAAAGTGAAAAAATTAAATATAAAAAAGTAGTAGATAAAGAACATAAAAATTTATAGTGGTTCGGTCAACTTGACCTACATCCACTCCCCGAAGGCGCCCTCCGAGTATTGTACTAAGCTTAGTGTCTCTCCTTTTTCCCCCAAAGCAAGGCGGAGAAGACTATATAAACCTCCTTTACACTAACACTGATGAGGCAGAGAATCCGACACCTTTTGCTTCCTCTTAAAGCAGGAAGATAACTCGACTCCTTTAGTTTTCTCCTGATGCAAGCAGAGAACCTCGATCAATTGCTGAAGTAGACCTCTCTCAAATCCCCAAGGAACTAGGTATGACGATCGGAGAAGATGACTCGAATCCTTTCTTGGAGCAACCTTTGTGAAACCTCTCACAAACTCTCCCTCACAAGATCATCTCTCTCTATCTCTCTATTTCTCTCCCTCTCCTCTAGACTCTCTCAGGTCAAGACAGTAGCAAAGGATGCACTCTTGGGTAAAATAAGAGGTCTTATATAGAATAGATTCATAATAGCTCTTAATGGCAACAAATTGACTTTATCATCCAGGATGATCTAAATATCATCCTGTAAGATCAGTACAAATTTAGCTCAATCAGCTAGAACGAATTGGGATGATCATAAGGTAATTTGTTCATATCGTCCAGGATGATAGTATATCATCATGTGCGATTAGTTCAATCCATCAAATATCATCTAGACCATCGCCCTGGATGAAAGTTTAGATGATGAAAAAGTAACTTGATTGTTCGGGACGATCTCACGATCGTCCAGGATGATTAGTTCAAAACTTCACAGATCATCCAGAATATCACCCTGAATGGATGTCTGGATGATGAATTATTGACTTGATCATCTGGGATGATATCACGATGTCTGGGATGATTAGTTCAAAACATCACAGATCATCCAGAACATCGCCTTGAATGGAACCAGGCCGATATTTGATCATCCAGAAAAACTAAGGTTTGTTAACTGATCATCCTGGATGATCCTATAATCATCCAAGATGATATGATTGAGTAATTAAACCTTAATTACTTTCCCTAATTACCATATTAATTTAGGCATAATTATGTTGCATCGTCCAGGACGATGTCCAATAATAAAACATGCCTAAACAGATTTGGCAGCTAATTCTTTTTTATTTGAGACTATCATTCATAATGATGATAACATCATCTGGAATGATGTACTTAATGATGGCAGCCTTAACCAGGATGACCTAATTAGGTTTTCTATTTTTAACTGATCATACAGGACGATGTTTGGATCATCCAGGATGATGTGATAAAAAATAGAGAACTCTAAAACAATTAGAATTTTTCCCTCAAGTTTGTGTGTATGCAAGATTACTTAGCATCAAGAACCACATCATTACAATTGACTCATGAAAGGGTAAAAGATACAAAATGCACATTACAGTCTGACTCAGTCCTAATCTACCCAATCTTGAGCTGGCTTGATTTACAATTTGATCTTGTAGACCTAAAACGTTAGTAGGTAAGGCAGTCATAAAAAATAAAAATGTTTTCTATCATCAAAATCATATTTTCTGAAATCAGATTCACAACAATCTCCCCCTTTTCAATGATGCCAAACACAAAAGAAGTTCAAAGCAAATCAATAGAAATAGTGTGAAACCAGAAATTCAAATTTTACTAAGGAGCAACACATAACGACTAACCAATATAAAAAATAATATAAAATAGAATTATATAGCTACTCCCTCTTTTAACATCACAAAAAAGAGGAGAAAAAAAATAAACAAATAAGAAACTGAAAAACATAAGTAAAATACATCAAAGAAAAAATAACATCACGAAAAACAAACTAAAAGAAGGATGGATGGAGATGATCAGAGAAGGCTCAAAAAATATGAAAATCAACAGAAAAAGATAAAAATAAAATATGAAAAAGACACTAAAAAAATCAAAAGGAATGAAAAAACAAAGGTTTATTTTTTTAATCAAAGCCCGAATATGATAAATTCTCCAAGTGATTGAATTAACAATTTGTAAGAATCAATGAGTTAACATCGTCGAAATCTGAAAAATGGTAGAACAACCAATCCTATAGCCCTATCTCGGACTTCTCCCAGGGCATACTATTTTTTTAAAATATAGATCTGAATAAAAAAAAATTAATTGGATAAGAAAAAGAGATACGTTCAAAACATGATTCCATAAAAAAATTTTATAGAATAATATATCAAAGTAAATAGTCACAATTATGAATTCTGAAATCAAGCCTTTGGAAGCACATGAATTCTTCTAAGATTTATAAGTTTGAATGAGAAGTAAGCTTGCTTTTGGTGGGCTCATTTTCTGCCTCTTCTCAATTAATTGGTGCCATTTACTCATCTTTTAATTTTTGATATATTGTGTATCTTTCTCAATTTGACGTCATTGCACATCTTTTGATTTGGGGTCATTGGCCACTTTTTTTTATTGTAAGCTAGATTCTTTTTTTAAAACCCTTAAATACTCTTAGTTGTGAGTATAACTTCTAAATATTAGAGAAGAAAAATTCACTCTCTAATATAAAGAAGAATAGACCACAAAATAGAATCAAAATCATATGATAAATACAATGATAAGATTAAGAATGTTTTGAAGGTAATATAAAGACTTTGAACATTATATATATATATATATATATATATATATATATATATATATATATATATATATATATATGATAGATTAGAGTAGCAAGATTGAAAAGATCTCAATCACAAAGTCCTATTGTTAATTTGAGATAGACTTTTGTTTAGAAAGGAAAATTACACGACTAAAAAAAGTTAGAGGAAGGGAAATAAACAACGGTGTTTCTCTCTTTAACTGATTTAGGGATGTCAAACATTGACTACAAATTTTTAAAAACAAAAATAAGGCACAAGATATTAATTTAGCAATGATAAAAAGAAAAACAAAACATACGAAGGAAATTAAAACATCAGAAGGGAATCATATGAAAAGTAAAAAAAAAAAATAAAGAAAAACTACAAAAAGAAAAAAAAATAACAAACAACAGATAAAATTTAGAAATCAGTAAGAATCAAGTTCATGCATTTATGTCAATTACACCCAATCTAGACCTTAAAATGATGAATGTGTCGAAGGCTAGTGGTTTAGTAAGGATATCAGCAAGTTGATTCTCAATTGCCAAATGGTGTAACTCAATCACATGATCTATAATAAAGTGATACCTTATGTCAATGTGCTTGGTCCTTAAATGTTGGATAGGATTTTTAGAAATGCAGATGATACTAATATTATCACAAATGATTGAAATTATGCCTACAAGTAATCCTAAATTCAAAATTTGCTGCTTCAAAAAAAGGACTTGGGCCACATAACTCCCTCAGGCAATGTACTCAGCTTTAGCAATAGAAAGTGCAATAGAGTTTTGCTTTATACTAGACCAGGAGACTAAATATTTTCCTATGAATTGGCAAGTCCTAGAAGTACTCTTTCTATCCACCCTACATCCTGTTAAATAAGAATCATAATATCCAATAATCTCAAAAGGAGCATTGTGTCTAGGATACTAGATTCCTAAGTTTTGGGTCCCTAAGAGATATCTTAGAATTCACTGAACTGCAGTCAGGCAAAATTCTTTAAGATCAGCTTGAAATCTAGCTCACAGATAAACACAAAACATTATATCATGTCAGCTAGCAGTCAGGTAAAGTAAAGATCTAATTATCCCTCTGTACATCTTTTGATTAACAGATTTTCCATTCTGGTCCTTATCCAACTAAACACTAGAGGTTATGGGAGTATTAATTAGCTTGGATTTATCCATTTCATATTTCTTCAAGTTATCCTTTATGAACTTTAATTGATTTAGAAAGATTTTATCATCTAATTTTCTTATGATAAACCCCAAAAAGTAGGACAAATCTCCCATCATACTCATCTCAAATTTCTTACTCATTATTTTAGAAAAATCATCACATGACCTTTTATCAGAAGATCCAAAAAGTATATCATCGACATAGATCTAAATAATGAGTAATTCATTTCCTACTTTACTCATAAAAAGGGTGGTGTCTATACTCCCCTTAACAAACTCCTCTCCAGTAAGAATGTGCTAAGCCTCTCATACCAAGCTCTGGGTGCCTGCTTTAATCCATATAAGGACTTTTTTAATTTGAAAACATGATTTAGAAATTGGGAACTCTCAAAACCTAAGAGTTGCTCTATAAATACATCCTCTTTTATTATCCCATTTAAAAAGGCACTCTTAATGTCCATTTGGAAAAGCTTAAATTCCTTATAACACGCAAAGGCTAGTAGCACTATGATGGCTTCTAATGTAGTTACAGGGGAAAAGGTCTCCTCAAAATCAATCCCTTCTATTTGGTTGTACCCTTAGCCACCAATCTCTCCTTATTCATAACCATCACACCAGAATCATTCATCTTATTCTTAAAGAACCATTTGGTTCCAACTACACTTTGTCCCTTTGGTATTTCTACAAGTTCCCAAACATCATTACTAATAAATTAGTTTAATTCCTCTTGCATGGCTAAGATTCAAAATTCATTAGACAGGGCTTGATTAATATTGGTGGGTTTAGTCACTGAGATAAAGGTAGAGTGATTCACATTCTTCCTAAGTCCAAGCCTAATCCTGACACTTTCAGAAGGGTATCCTATGATCAGTTCTTTAGGATGACTCGAAGTGTTGCAACCCATGACCCCGAGTTTGAGATTTTGATGATGCCAAATAATGAGTGTTTTGGAATAAATTTTCATTGAATATTATTTTATTTGTTATTGTCCTTGAGTACTAACATTTCAGGAAGATCACAAGTGACTCAGGACGAAAGGAAGACTCAAGAATGGGTAGATTACGAGTATGAGTCTGACATTGTATTTTTCTATTTATTTTATTTTTACTTTATTGAGTCTGGCCACAAAATGCATAAGAGTAAGAGCAACCATGCACACACACAGGGGGAGAGTTTGTTTTTAAAATCAAAATGTAATAGAATTTCTTCTCTAGAGATCGTACTGTACGATTTTAATTCGTACCGTACGATCCAAGCAATTTGGACGTTTCTGTGAATAGATCGTACTGTACGAATATTTTCATACTGTACGATATGTTCAGATCCAAAACCCTAGCCGTAGTTTAGTTTAAGTAAGTGATTTTGCGCCGTTAGTACTGTACGAACATGTTCGTACTGTACGATCTATTTTTAAATACTTACTTAAATTAACCCATAATTAGTGCATGAAATTCTGGCCTAATTAAATTTTGAACATCGTACTATACAAACTTGATCGTACCATACGATGAACAGAGACGAAGTTTGATCGTCCCGGATATCGTCCTGGACGATCGCTTGTTTTTTGTCTCATCGTACTGTACGATAGTGATCGTACCATACGATGAACAGAGATGACATCTGGTCGTCCATACCATCGTCCTGTACGAATAGTATTTTGTGGATCGTACCGTACAATATTATATCGTACAGTACGAATTATTTTTGAACTATTCGTACACCTTCGTACCAGGATGACGTCTGTTTATGAAGATCGTACTGTACGATGTTGCATCGTACTGTACGAACCGTAACGGCTACTTTTGAAATCAGAGGTTTTTTTAGCCCGTTTTAGATGTCAATCAAGTCCTTTTTCAGTAAGAATCATAGAGGGGGTGAACGTGGTTAGAGAGGGATTCCAAGGGAGAGAGCTCTAGAGAAGTTCTTGAGGGTTGAGAGAGGAAGGAGGAGGTGAGCATTGTGAGGGAGAAGAGGTGTGAGGGAGATCACACGGTTGCTCCAAGCTTGCTGCATCTTGCTCCTCCTGTGGCCCTAGAAGGATTTGAGGGTGGATCTCCAAGGGAAAGGCTCGTCTACATCCGTTACCTCGAGGTTCTCTGCCTTCTCCAGGAGGGAGAAAAATGAGAAGGTTCTATGTCGTCGCCAAGAGGGCGAAAACAGAGTTTGGCACTCCGCCACGCCGGGTTGGTGAAAGGGAGGTTTGTAAAGGCTTCTCCGCCTTGCCGAGGGGGGTAAAAGGAGAACTATTTTTGATAGTGAAAATCCCGGAGCGGAGGACTCCGAGAGTGGACGTAGCTCATATTTTGACCGAACCACTATAAAAATTCTTGGTGTGTTTTTTCCTTATCGTCATTTACTTTTTGCTTGCAATTAATTTTCATAACTATTGCATGGTGAAATTTGTGGAAGAAAACTTGCTTAAAGTTTTGTTGTAAAATTTCAAAAATAACAAAAAAATTAGAACTCCTATTTAGGGTTATTTTTATTGAGAAAAATATTTTCACAATTCACCCCTCCCCCTTGTCATTTAGTAATTTTATGAAGAATATCTCCAATCTCTAGAGAAGATATGTGTAGGTTCAACCCTTTCCTCAAGATTTATATTTTCTACTCCTTAGGTAATCTCACCTACTCTTTTAGTGTTTTGGGGCTCTACTCTCTTCTCCAAATTTTTAACTCTTGTGGTAATCTCTCCAACTTCATCTTTATCCTTAACTCTAGACTTCTTAGGATCAGATTCATCAAACAATACATGAGTGATCTCCTCCACCAATGTCCTCTTATAAAACACTCTAAAGGATTTCCCACACTTGAATATCCTAAGAACACTCCTTAATCAAATTTTGGGTTAAATTTTTTTAAGTGTGACTTTCTATTATTAAGAATAAAAACCTTACATCCAAATATATGGAGGTGGGAAAAGTTGGGTTTCCTACCCTTAACGAATAGGGTGTCTTATCAAGTTTGGCTCTAACATTTACCATATTTAACACATAATAAGCTATGTTTACTGCTTCAATACAAAAGTATTTTGGAAGTGAATATTCAGCAAGCATGGCTCTAGCGGCTTCAACTAAGGTCTGATTCTTGCTTTGAGCTACCCCATTCTACTGAGGGGTCCTAGGAGCTGAGAAGTTGTGAGTAATCCCCTTATCCTCACAAAAGTCTCCAAATCTCTCATTTTCAAACTCTCCCCTATGGTCACTTTGTATGATCAAGATCTCACAACCTAGCTTTTTCTAAATCCAAGTGAAAAATGATATAAACTCATCAAAAGACTCATTCTTATGTGACAGAAATCTAATTCAAGTAAATCTCGAGCAGTCATCGACAATCACAAAACCATAGACTTTACCACCCTAAGATGGCAGTACTAATGGGTCCAAACAAATCCATGTGAAGGACTTCTAAAGGTCTAGAGGTGCTAATGTCTCTAATGGAGTGGAAAGAGGATTGGACTTGCTTCCCTAATTGGCAGGCACATAAAGGTGGTCTTTGGTGAACTTAAGATTGGGGACACATCTAACTAGGTCCTTTTGGGTCACTCTCCTAAGGGTTTTCATAATGGAATGATATAACCTCCTATGCCATAACAATGAATCATAAATAGTAATTTTTAAGCAAAATAAAGCAGTACATTCAATATTATTTAAATCAAGTATGTAAATGTTATTGATCCACTTTTCCTACAAAATAGTGTTGTTATTTAAGCTGATAATACAAATATTTTCCAAAAATTTTATAATGAAGCCCTTATCTCAAAGCTGACTGATGTTGAGCAAGTTGTGTTTCAGTCCATCTACAACCAAAACATTTTTAATCAAAAGGTTCTTGAAGTTTTTAATTATACCCACGCCTACTACTTTCCTGGTGGTGTTATCTCCAAGACTAATCTTGCCTCCAACCCTGGCCACCAGTGAAACGAATTGGTTAGCATCTCCAATCATGTGTCGTGAGCATCCGCTGTCTAGTTACCACATACTCTCATGAGGTTTTTTATGAAAACACGCTTACAAAATCATCAAACATCAAATTTAGGTATCCAAACAAGTTTGGGTCCCTTCTTATGGAAAGAATAATGAAATGCACGTGTGTTATACTATGAATCATGCAATTTGGGTCTCCATACCTAATGTGTACTATGGTGAACAGTATAAGTATATAAGATGTGTCCTAACATGCCATATGAAAAGCATCTAACATCAGGAAAAAGATTTACTAATCTACTCGGGTGGTGATGTTTCCTTTTAAAGTTATGTGATGCATGCAATATTGGTTTGTTATTTTCAAATGCTTTGAGATTTTCTAATTTCTTAAACTCTTTCCCTAATCAGCATGAGATGAATTCAAGGAATCATGTGTATTAGATAATTCAATATGCTTTTTATTTAATACATCATACTCATCAAGTAATGACATGTGATTTCTATCGATTGTAGAATAATCTTTAAGTAAAATTTCATGCATTTTTTACAAATTTAAAAACTCAAATTTTAAACTAGCATGAAATTTCTTAAGTTTTCTATATGATGCATAAATTTTTTCAGAAACTTCATGTAATTGTTCGCAGGTTAGTTCACATACCTCTTCTTTGTCACTCTGACTAAGATGATCTTTTGTCATCAAGAACAAGTTTACTATCTCCTCTTCAGCTTCAGTTTTTCAAAGTTTCTTTGATTCACCATTGCTCGTAAGAAATGAGTGATCCAAATAAATTATCAATCGCGTAAGTATTCAAATCTTTAGATCCAGTGATAGCAGTAATCTTAGCATCAAAGGAAGAATGCAATCATCTCAAAATTTTATTAACATTTTCATAATTTACGAGTTCTCTTCCTAAAGCATGCAGTGAGGTGATAATTTGATTAAATTTAGTATACACGTCAGAAATCGTTTCATTAGGTTTCATATGAAAAAGTTCATAGTCATATAATAGAATATTTAACCTAGATTGTTTAACTTTGTTGGTTTCTTTATAAGTGATACATAATTTATCCCAAATTTCTTTACCAGTAGCACAAGTTGAAATAAGTATGTAATCTTCAAATTTTAAAGCACAGAAAACATAGTTCAAGCATTTAGCATTGAGTTGAGCTAAATCTCTATCATCAAGAGTCCATTCAATGAAAGGAAGTGGAGTAGTAATGCCATTAATTTTATTAGATGGAGGTGAATAACCTTCTTTAATAAGCATCCATATGTAATAGTCAATTGATTGTAAAAATATAGACATGCAAGTTTTCCAAAAATCAAAAGGAATATTGTCAAATTAAGGTGGTCGGGTAATAGAATAACCTTCCGCAGTATAATGATTACCAGAGTTATCCATGGATTCAAATTTAGAAGTTTTTAAAAACTTAATTTTCTGAGTCCTGCTCTGATACCACTTAAAAGTTTATTAGGGATGTTAAGCCCTTATGAAATAGCCCAAGGCTAACCAAGAGGGGGGTGTGAATTGGTATTTTAAAAAGTTTCTCAATCAAAACACAAACTCAGACCAAACCAAAATTCACCACAAAGAAAATCAAAATGCAAAAAGCAGTAAATAAAGAACATAAAAATTTATAGTGTTTAGGTTAACTTGACCTACGTCCACTCCCTAGTGTTTCCCTCCTTGTATTGCAGTAAACTCAGTGTCTCACCTTTTGCCCCCACAGTAAGGCAGAGAAGCTTGTATAAACCTCATTTCCACCAACACCGGTAAGGTAGAGAACCCAACTCCTTTTGATTCCTCCTGAAGCACGCAGAGAACCCGACTCCTTTGCTTCCTCATGAAGTAGACAATGAACCTCGATTAATTACTGAAGTAGACATCTCTCGAACCCTTAAGGAAATATGGACGATGATTGGAGAAGACAACTCGAATCCTTGATTAGAGAAACCTTTATGAAACCTCTCACAAACTCCCCCTCATAAGATCTGGGATAATTAGTTCAAAACATCACAGATCATCCAGAAAATCGCCCTGAATGGATGTCTGGATGATAAAATATTGACCTGATTGTCCGGGACGATATTACGATTGTCCGGGATGATTAGTTGAAAACATTATTGATCTTCCAGAACATCGCCCTGAATGGAACAAGATCGACGTTTAATCATCCAGGAAGAACTAAGGTTTATTAACTGATCATCCCGGATGATCCTATGATCGTCTAGGATGATATGATCGAGCAATCAAACTTTAATTTCTTTCCTTAATTACCATAATAATTTAGGTATAATTATGTTGCATCATCCAGGATGATCTCCTGGTTGATGTCCAAAAATAAAACATGCCTAAACAGACCTGGCGACTAATTCTTTCTAAGTTGAGCTTATCATCCAGGACGAAGGGCTTAATGATGGTTGTCTTAACCAGGATGTTGTTGTTAGGGTTTCTATTTTTAACTGATCATCCAAGATGATGTTTGGATCATCTAGGACAATGTGATAAAAAATTGAAAATTCTAAAATAATTAGAATTTTTCCCTCAAGTGTGTGTGTGCAAGGTTACTTAGCAGCAGGAACCACATCATTTACAATTGACTCAAGAAAGGGTAAAAGACACAAAATGCACATTATAAAGGTTGAGTCAGTCATAATCTATCCAATCTTGAGCTGGCTTGATTTGCAATTTGATCTTATGGATCTGAAACGCTAGTAGGCAAGATAGTCGTAGAAAAACAGAAATATTTGTTATCATCAAAATCATATTCTCTGAAATCAAATTTGTAACATAGATGACATATCAAGTGCACGATAGATCTTCTACAAAGATTCATAGATATTTATATTTGTTGCATATCATCTACCTTTGCTCGAAAACAACTTATTATTTATTCAACAAATCTACTGCAATAAATCGTAGGTGTTTGAATTTATTGTACATCTTCTATCTTTGTTTTTGGAAGATCAATGTATTTGCCTATGATTGAATAATATTAACTACATGAAAACTACATTCTCCTTGAGTTATTCAAAGACACCATATCTTTTAATTTGTTACATGTTGAATTCCCCTGCCTGTAGAAGGTAGATGCCTTCACTTACTCCTGCCTTACTATGGATTCTATGAGTATCTTTATATTTGCCACAAGCATCTTATCAATATATTTTATAGATGTTGATAACACAAGCACTATCACATTCCTTCATGTTAATTCACCTTGTGATTCTATAACTTATGCATGAGTCATGTTAAGCATTATAAAATCTTTCAGCCTCTGTAGGAATAAATTGTAGTTTACGTGATGAACTTGCATCATTGATGTTCTCTTGCAATTGATTGCATATGCCTTCCAATTTTTGTCACTTGAAAACTTCACCTAATTATTTGCACATACATATTGATTATTATTGAAATTATCACATGTTCTCATGGCCATTATAATTATTTCAAATCAGACAATTGCATGGAATTTCACTATCACTTATGAGTGAATTATGCTTGTAGGGGTTTGGCATATCAACTTGTAAGTTTAGGTTGAAATCCATTGTTGTATCATTGAATAAATTATTCCAAGTCTTTCACTATAATATGAAGATGACTTAGATCATGAATGATAAAATTGCTTGATGATATGTGCCCCTCAATTGAAATAATAATTCCTTGGTGTTCATTGAAAACAAACTTTGTATCATTGAGTATAAGCATGTCATTGCATTTTCCATCTCATCATTGCTTGCATGATTAATACTTACCTTCAACTTGCTTTCTTGTATGAGATTTGAATGACTCAAAATTTTCTTAATTAGCAATTAAATTCAAATTGAAATGATAATTCTTTACATTCCATTGGAACTTTGATTCCATTTTTTAAATTAAGATCTTTATTGATTATCCATTTTATTTGTCTAAATTTAAGTTAAATTCCTTGTCATTTGGTCCAATCTCAAGTTTTAAATTATTTATATTTAGTTCACTTGATGTTCAAATCAGTATTCAAATAAAGTCCAAATCCGAGTCCAAGTCCCCTGTTGTCCTTTTGAGTTCAAGTCCTATCCTCAATTCGCTGAAAATTTTGGCAGCCTCCCGATATCATCCCCATTTAGGGGAAACTATAAAAAATTGGGCCATCCCACCATACTAGAGCATGTATGATAGGTGTCAAGGGACACCGGGCTATACATCTTCCATTCACCATGCTATGAGAGCATGTATGGGGTTTTCAAAAGTACACATATAAAACACAAATGGCTTTTCCCACCATACTATAATAGCGTGTATAGGGCTTACCCACCTCACCGTATGAATCACATTGGGCTGCCTCCTACCATGCTACGAGAGCATGTATAGGTGGTTCTCTGGTCTACTGCAAACATCAAAAATGAAATTTTAGGAGATTACCCGCCTGATCATACTCGTCGCATCAAGATCCCTCCTATCGTGCTATGAAAGCATGTATAGGTGATTTTTTGGTCTACCACAAATGATGAGAACGAGTATCTTTGAGTTTGAGACAATATACGTTCGAGTCGGCGACGATGAGGTAGTAAAAGAAGTGTACAAAAATAGTTCACCTTTTTTTATTCTTTTTTCTTTTTTGTTTTAATATTTCTTTCTTTCTTTTTTTTTTAAATCTCTCCCTTTTTTTAATCTTCTTCCTCCTCTTTCTTTCTTCTTCTTTTTTTTTTGCACATATGTACAAATATGCTAACACACAAATATATTTATATATGTATGTTGGACTAATAAAATCAATAATGCTAAGTAATTATTAGGATGTAAAAATAAATAAATTATTAATGACATAACTAATAAAAACATCAATAACACTAATTCCTCTAATTAACATTAACATCATGTATTATAAAAAGAAGGTAACTTGCAAAAGGAAAATTGAGATGCAAAGAGCCTTTGAGTGGATTTGGTTGGTGGGCTGTGGGTTTGATTGAAATGGAGGAAGGGAGTTTTATGTTTAGCTGCCATGATGAAATGGGATTTTGAAAAAGTTAGATGGGCCTAAGGTATATGACTGAAGTTTGGATTAGATTTGGGTGTAAAGGCTACTATTTTAGGGGAGTCTTTGGGCTGATTTTAGTTGATTGGTCTTAGTGGGCTGGTTATGCTTATGAAATGGTTGCCTAAAGAGAAGTTGTATGTGGCTTTTGGGCCTTGAAATGGCTATTAGAGAATTGTCTGCAATGTAGGCTGATTTGAGGTTTCATGAGGGATTGACTAAAAGGTGGGCTGACTTGTTGTTAGGAAATGTAGGTGGATTGAAGCTTCCTAATAGCATATGGGCTTAGTTTTATGGCTGTCACATGGGTCTTCTTGGTTATTTTGATGGATGTTGGTTTGGAGAGTGTAGTGAGGCTATGTTATGGTTGTATTTCGGAAGTAGGATGCTGCCAAGAATAGCTATCGTGGGCTTAGATTTGTGGGTTTCAAGTGAACTTGTAATGGGCTACAGAATTTAGGTGAGAAGTTGAGGGCATTGTTATGTGAGATGCTAGAATGATTACAGCTAAGTATAAAACTACTCAAAGGCTACTTCTTTTTCTTTCTTTCATGTGGGTAGATATAGAAAGATTTTTGTTTCTTTTTTTTTTTTTAGCGAATGAAGGCACATGAGTGGGGTAAGTAAATTTGATTGCATGTTACTATAAGAAAAAGAGGTAGATGGTTTATTGTAGAGGAGCTAGATTCATTGTTGGCCTTGAGTAGGGAGGTTGGAGTTTAGTCCAATAAAGGGAGATCAGTGTGTAGATGCACAAACTCCAAGGAAGCTTCGAGGCCCATATGGGTTTAATGATTGCACTTACCCCTTTTGTGTACCTATGTATTTATATATTATAGTTCATGCACGGAGGTATTTTTATAATATTTTGACACCAATCAGTTGTGCGGGTGACCGACATTTTAATATAGCATTCTATTTGGATACTCGAACACCCATACTGTTCATTTGTAAGGATGTTACGAATCCAGAGGCGTGACGTTGCAGCTTATAGATGCCTTCTATCTGCTTATATGAGTGTTGAAAATCTAGTGGCGTGGTGTTGAAGTGTTGTGGATGCCTTTCGTCTTCTTGTATGAGTGTTGTAGATCCAGTGGCATGGTGTTGTACTATAGTCTTTTGCCCATTTCATATAAATGGACTGTCATGCACTGGTTGTTACTTTATGCAGGTAACTTATAGTGCACTAATGAATCTCCTGCTAAAGCTAGTAGGAGCTTGGACTTATTGTAATCATTTGGTTTTTTTTTTGCGGATGGCATCTTGAGTATGAAGAGCCTTTCCTACAAGAGTCCATGGACATTTGCATTTATGGCATATCATGCAATATTTTCTTGCAAAGGATAAATCTACTAGCTCAACATCAAATGATGACTTATCATAAAGGTGTTGTAGCCTTTATTGTCTTATGCTACGATAACTTGTAGGTGTGTATATAGCAGACATATATTCTTTGGTTATTATTACTTGCCTAATCTAATGTACATGTTTTTACCTTCACATTGAGTGCAAATCTTCCAGCACTACTCATAGACATTTGTATTTTATGTAGTTATTCTACAATCTACTTGTGAACACTACATTTGGCGTATAATAGATCTTATACGAAAACTCGTAGGAGCGTACATCCACTACATATCTTCCATCTTTGCTTGCAGTGAATTATTTCCCAACCATTGATTGATTATTGACTGCAAATATGTTGTAGCATTTGTTATCTGTTGTTGATTATCATCGTTGCACATGTGCTTGTTTGCTACACATCAGTCCTCCCATTTTTTGCAGGGGACAAACACATTTTCTAGCATACTACTATTGGCCCTTAGTATAATTACATTCATTACTGCTTCATCCTTGCATGTTGACTGTGAGAACATTTATGCAACCATTGCATGCTAACCATCATGGCTTACTGGGGTTTAGTGCATTTACTTGTGGCAATTCTTTTAGCAATTGTTATCTATATCTTCAAGTCACTATAAACTTCTGTCAAATTCATTATTATCGATGAGTTTCAATATTTGTTGCAGCTCTTATGTATTTACTTGTGATTAGTATGTAGTGTACATGATGAACTTTTGTAGTAGGTCATAGGAGGGTTCGTATGAAGGAATCATCATAACCATTGTATGCCGGCCATCATTATTCTCTACTTGCAAGGTTCTATACACTTGACTGTATTTTAACATTGACCGCATAGTGGCATATCTATTGCACATTTTTTTGTGCTGTTGACGAATACATCACATCATTCATTATACTTACCCCTTTAAATTCATCAATTTGAAGTTTGGTTCCTTGCATTGTTTATTTGAGTTTTGTTCCATGCTTTCCAAATTGCAAGTTCAAGCACTCTTGTATTTGGTTCAAATTCAAGTCCTTTGCGGTCCAATTCAACTTGAAGTCCTGGTTCAATTTGAGTCAAGTTCATGAAATATTCAAATTAGATCCAAGTCCAAGTTCTTTCTTTTCATTCAAGTTATAGTTCAATCTCAAGTTCTTATTCCAATTTCATTCATTTAAGTTCAAGCCTTTGTTATTAGTCATTTGAGTTCTGTTTAGCTTTAAGCTCAAGTCCAAGTTCCCCGTGGTCCAACTCAAGTATTGGCTTGAGTTCAAATGTTCAAGTCATGTCGTCTTAATGTTCAAATCAAGTCCAACTTGAGTTCAGGTTCAAATATAAGTCTAAATTTGAGTCTCTTGTCGTCTAATATCATTTGATTTAGTTTTGATGTTGTGTTCAAGTCATAATACTTTATATTTATTCATTTAAATTTATTTTTTTGTCATCTAATGTACAAGTTCCTTATTGTTGAGATTTTGTTCAAGTTAAGCCTCTTGTCCACTGGAAACTACAGGAAACTAGGCATCTCGCAATGCTAGAGAAAAGCTTTTACGATAGGTGTCGGGTGACACTGCGACCAAAAAGTCATCGATCCCACCAAGCTAGAGAAAGGCATGTATGGGTCCTCAGGCACCTGTTTCAAAAAAATACACTTTTATATTTTGTCCTCGACATATTACAGAAAAGCGTGTATGGGGTTTACATATCTTGTCGAAGGTGCCTCACTAGGTTACCTTCCCACCGTGCTAGAGAAAAGCGTGTATGGACAATTTTCTAGCTCGGCATGTACTTCAAGAGGGGAATTTAAGTTAAGGAGGTTATACCTTGGTGGTCGGCGACATGACGATGCATAAAATACAACCAGAAAGACATCCTCTCTTTTTTAAAAAAAAAAAAATCTCTTTTTTTGTTTTTTTTTTTATTTTTTTCTCTTTTTTTTTCTTTTTGACGCACTGATATACTCACACACACACGCACAGATGCGCGCGCACGCACACACACACACACACAAATATATATACACACACATACTCACACACACACACATACATACATACATACATACATACATATACTTCTACTGCTAATACTAGTTAAAAATACAAATTAATAGCAATTAGAAATTAAAATAAAGATAAAACCTATACCAAATTGCTTGGATATGTCGGGTAGGAGGGATTGGGTCTTGCTTGCAGCAGAAGGAATTTGGTCATGAGGCAAAATAGGGAGGGATTTTATGGCTTACAGGGTTTGTGGGTCTCGGTTGATGTGTACATGCGATGGGAATAGAGGAGCGAGGATGGGGTCGGCCTGGGTCTTGTGGAGGGATTTCAATCGAAAAGAAGAGATGGGTAGTGGAAGTTTTTGGCCTAGTTTGAATTCATTTGATGTTGAGTTCAAACGTAGGTAATGGCTTGGAGGATTAGACATAAGGGAGCTCTCGACTAGGGCAATGAAGTCGACAAGGGAGGAGAAGTTTGATTAGAGAGCAAATCGGGATCTATGTGTATGTGGTTTCGACTCAATGAAGAGTTGACGTGGAAGGCTAGGGATCGTTGTGTTTCGAGTGCGACTACTACTCCTATCGTGGAGATTGGTTGTCGATTGAAGCTTAGGTTGAAGGATGATTTCTTGCGACTAGTGCAGACAAAAATTGGAGGCATAAGTAAGGCGTTAGCTATGAGAGTTCGTTAGGGATGTTAAGCCCTATAGAACTGGCCCAATACTAATTAAAAGAGAGAGGTGATTTGAAAAACTTTAAAACCAAAGATAAAACTCCAACCAAAATCACCACAAATAAAGTGCGGAAGAAAAATAAATGCGGAAGTAATAATAAGAAAGGAACACACCAGATTTATAGTGGTTCGGTCAAACCTTGACCTACGTCCACTCCTTGGAGGCACCCTCCAAGTACTGCACTAAAATCGTGACTCTCCTTTAGCCCCCACAGCTAGGCGGAGAAGCCCTTACAAAATCACTTCCACCTTCCCCGGTGTGGCGGAGTCGCCGGGTCCTTTGACACCAAAGAGATCTTCTTCTTTGGTGAACTTACCTCGAGACAAGCCTTGAATCCGATGGTACTAAGGTACGAGTTCGTCGGAGCAACCGTGTGGATCCCCCACCACACTCCCTTGAGTTCCTCCCCCTCACAAGATCTTCTCCCTCTCAAACTCCACCCTTTCCTCTCTCCCTTTCAAGCTCTCTCTTCAAGTTTCCCCCACAAGAACGAAGCTACAATGGCTACCAAAGACACTTACAAAAGTTGCCATGCCATAGCTTAAATAGAAGCTCTCAAAGCGAGCTCATTAATACAAGTTGCTGACATTATCGTCCAGGATGATAGGCATATCGTCCTGGCCGATTAGTTCAAATATGAGGAAAATCGTTCTGAATATTGCCCTGAAATGAAGCTGGACGATGTCTAATCGTCCTGCACGATCTTGCGATCGGCCTGGACGAAATCCCCATTAATTGCTTTCCAAAACTGCCTGAAAAATTTTGGAAAAATTGTCCTGGATCGTCCTAAACGATATTATATAGTCCAGGCCGATATACCAGGACGATATCCAAAAATAAGAATTTCCTAAGTAGATCTGGCGGCAGATTCTTGCTGAATTGAGCTGATCGTCCTGGCCGATACAAAATCGTCTAGGACGATGTGTTTTGTATAAAGATGGCCGCTTTAAAGAGGATGCCCTAATTAGGGTTTCTACTTTTGTCAGATCGTCCAGGACGATATAAATATCATCCCTGATGATGTTACCAAAAATAAAAATCTTTTAGGGCACAATAGAAAATCTTCCAAATTACAAATCATCAGATGCCACACCAAATACAACAGACTCAAGAAAGGAAAAAGATTACAAACTGACACAGAGCTAGTCTACCCAATCTTGAGCTGGTTCCAGATTGCAGTCTGATCGTGTGGACCTGAAATTTTAGCACAAAAGGCAATCGTAGAGAAATAAGGAATGTTTGCTATCATCAAAATCATAAACCATAGATCCGCAACAATCTCCCCCTTTTTTATGATGGCAAAATATTTCAATTTGAATTTTCATAAAAGTAAATCCTCCTAATCTCCCTCTCACTATAATAAATCCTTTTAAAAAAATAGGGGAGATAAAAATATTTTTGTTGTTTTTAATTTTTTGAAACAAAGATACAAACACGATAACAGTACAAAAATTCAACAATACATTCTCCCCCTTTGACATTATCAAAAAAAGAGGAGGCACAAAAAAAAACAAAACAAAAGATAAAAAATGTTTCCTGATCTAGTGAAAAAACAAATACTCTTAAAATGAGAAAGTTACCTTCTTGGTTTTAATCAAAAACTTAGTAGAATTGGATTGACAACGCATAGCCTAGAAAAGGTTAGAAATTCATAATTTGATAATCCAAACTCGTTCTTTTAAAGGCTCAACAACTTTTTAATCCAATATCCAAATCAAGGAATAAACGGGAAAAAGAAACATTAATTTTTGAAAACTCCTTCCATAAAACAAATATAATAGAAGATCAATGCACGAATTGCTGAATCAGGAATCAAGATTTTCAAGCACAAGTTTCGAACATATCAAGGATTTTCTTAAGTTTTTAGTAGTATAAGAAAAAATAAGCATATTTTTTTTTGTGGGCTCATTTTATGCCCTTTATCACTTGAATGGCTCTTTGAGCATCTTTTGATTTTAATACACTTTGTGTATTTTTTTTTTTAATATGGCGTCATTGCGCATCTTTTGGTTTGGCATCATTGGCCACTTTTTTTTTTATTATTTTCAAAAAGTATGCTTTCTTTCTTATATTTTCAAAACGAAAGTAAACCCAAATTATTGACAACATGAACAACTTGATTAAGAAAATTTTAAGGTGGATTCAGCAATCTTGCAAAAGATTTTTATGTGATAGAAAAAATGTAGGGAGATGAAACAAATTAGTTTCAAAATCCAATTTAAAATATGATGAAGATTTTAAATTACAAGTAGAATAACCTCTTTTAGGAAATAGAGATTGAGAGTCAAACACATGAGTTTCCTTCCTTTTACTATTTTAGAGAAGTCAAACAAAATTTATCAAAGATTTGAAGAAAAAATAAGAAGTAGATTTTTTATTTTTAGAAAAGTGAATGTGTGTGTTGATCAGGAAAAAAATACGAAAGAAAATAAGTAAAATAAAAAAAACACAAAATAAAAACGAAAAAAAAAACACAAATAAGGCTTTTAACCATTATCAAAAGTAATATTTTCAAATAAAGGCAGTCTGGTGATAGAATATCCTTCCGTAAAATTACGATTAGCAAAATTAGCCATGGATCGAAAATTCAAAAGCTTTTAAAAACTTATTTTATGAATACCACTCTAATACCACTTGAGAATTCGTTAGGGATGTTAAGCCCTATAGAACTGGCCCAAAGCTAATTAAAAGAGAGAGGTGATTTGGAAAACTTTAAAACCAAAGATAAAACTCCAACCAAAATCACCACAAATAAAGTGCAGAAGAAAAATAAATACGGAAGCAATAATAAGAAAAGAACACACCAGATTTATAGTGGTTCGGTCAAACCTTGACCTACGTCCACTCCTTGGAGGCACCCTCCAAGTATTGCACTAAAATCGTGACTCTCCTTTAGCCCCCACAACTAGGCAGAGAAGCCCTTACAAAATCACTTCCACCTTCCCCGGTGCGGCGGAGTCGCTGGGTCCTTTGACACCAAAGAGATCTTCTTCTTTGGTGAACTTACCTCGAGACAAGCCTTGAATCCGATGGTACTAAGGTGCGAGTTCGCCGGAGCAACGGTGTGGATCCCCCACCACACTCCCTTGAGTTCCTCCCCCTCACAGAATCTTCTCCCTCTCAAACTCCACCCTTTCCTCTCTCCCTTTCAAGCTCTCTCTTCAAGTTTCCCCCATAAGAACGAAGCTACAATTACTGCCAAAGACACTTACAAAAGTTGTCATGCCATAACTTAAATAGAAGCTCTCAAAACGAGCTCATTAATGCAAGTTGCCGACATTATCGTCCAGGACGATAGGCATATCATTCCTGGATGATTAGTTCAAATATGAGGAAAATCATTCTGAATATCGCCCTGAAATGAAGCTGGACGATGTCTAATCGTCCCGGACGATCTTGCGATCGGCCTGGACGAAATCCCCATTAATTTCTTTCCAAAACGGCTTGAGAAATTTTGTAAAAATTTTCCTGGATCGTCCTGGACGATATTATATAGTCCAGGCCGATATACCAGGACGATATCCAAAATTAAGAATTTCCTAAGTAGAACTGGCGACAGATTCTTGCTGAATTGAGCTGATCGTTGTGTTTTGCATAAAGACGGCTGCTTTAAAGAGGTTGCCCTAATTAGGGTTTTCTACTTTTGTCAGATCGTCCAGGATGATATAAATATCGTCCCAGACGATGTTACCAAAAATAGAAATCTTTTAGGGCACAATAGAAAATCTTCTAAATTACAAATCATCAGACGCCACACCAAATATAATAGACTCAAGAAAGGAAAAAGATTACAAACTGACACAGACCTAGTCTACCCAGTCTTGAGTTGGTTTCAGATTGCAGTCTGATCATGTGGACCTGAAATGTTAGCACATAAGGCAATCGTAGAGAAATAAGGAATGTTTGTTATCATCAAAATCATAAACCATAGATCCTCAACAAGCTAGATAGATATTGTATGAGATGGGGAAGAGCTATGATCAGGATTGGAGCTTTAGCTTGCAAACTAGGTGAGTTTGGTAGGTGCTTTCGAATGGAAATATAGGAAAAGATGAGGTTGGGGTGTTGTTTGCATGGCTTTTAACAACGAGTGTGAGCAAATGTCATAGACATGCAATGTTTCAAAGTCATTCACAGGATATGGCCATTATAGATATGAGTGATACGATAGGATTTGTGTATGGGCATGATAGAGGTAGGTATTTTTTATTCTCTTTTTCCTTTAATCTATATTAGAGGTCAACACTGCTTAACCTATTATGGATGCCCCCTTATGATTACCGACTGTGGGATAGTCAAAGAGGTAGGGATAACATCTAGCACAGATGATGATATGATTTAGTTTTGATGTTGTGTTCAAGTCATAATCCTTTATATTTGTTTAATTAAATTTATTTTTTATCATCCAATATATGAGTTCCTTATTGTTCAAATTTTGTTCAAGTTAAGCCTCATATCCACTGGAAAATCCAGCAGCCTCTCGGTGTCTCTCCTATTTAGGGGAAACTACAAGAAACTAAGTCTTTCATCATGCTAGAGAAAAGTGTGTACGGTAAGTGTCGAGTGACACCATGCCAAAAAAATCTTCAATCCCACCAAGCTAAAGAAAGGCGTGTATGGATCCTCGGGCACCTATTTAAAAAAAACATAGTTTTATATTTTATCCCCACCATCTAGAGAAAAGCGTGTACCGAATTTACTCGCCTCGTTGTAGGTGTCATACTGGGTTCCCTTCCCACCATGCTAGAGAAAAGCATATATGGATAGTTTTTCGGTTCGACACAAACTTCAAGAGTGAGGTTTAAGTTGGAGGTTATACCTTGGTGGTCGGTGAGGTGACGATGCATAAAACACAACAAGAAAGACATCCTATCTTTTTTTTCTCTCTCTTTTTTTCATTTTGACACACACACACACTCATTCATGCGCGCGCGCACACACACACACACATAGATATACATACATACATACATCATACTTATACTTCTACTACTAATACTAATTAAAATACGAATTAATAACAATTAGGAATTAAAACAAAGATAAAACCTATACCTAATTGCTTGGATATGTCAGGTAGGAGGGATTGGGTCTTGCTTGCAGCAAAAGGAATCTGGGCAGGAAGCAAAATAGGAAGGGATTTTAAGGTTTGCAGGGTTCGTGGGCCTCAGTCGATGTGTACAGGTGACGAGAATGGAGGAGTGAGGATGGGGTCGGCCTGGGTCTTGTGGAGGGATTTCAGTCACAAAGAAGAGATGGATAGTGGAAGTTTTTGGCCTAGTTTGTAGCCTTTTGCAGTGGAGTTCGAATGTGGGTAATGGCTTGGAGGATCAGGTTTAAGGGAGCTGTTGGCTAGGGCAATGAAGTTGACAGGGAGGAGAAGTTTGATCAGAGAGCAGATCGGGATCTATGTGCATGTGGTTTCGACTCAATGAAGAGTTGACGGGGAAGGCTAGGGCTCGCTGTGTTTGGAGTCTGACTACTTCTCCTATCATGGATATTGATAGCCAATTGAAGCTTAGGTTGAAGGCCGATTTCTTGTGATTAGGTCATAGAAAGATTGGAGGAGTAAAAGTGAGCCGTTGGTTAGGTAGAGATTGGATGAGATGGGGAAGAGCTATGATCAGGATTGGAGCTTTGGCTTACAAACTAGGTGAGTTCGGTAGGTGCTTGTGAATGGGAATACAGGAAAGAAGAGGCTTAGGGTGTTGTTGTCCTGGCTTTCAATAACTAGGGTGAGCAGATGTCACATAAGAATATCCATGAGCCTATTGCTTTTCTTTTGAAAGGGTTCACTATAAAAACGTTTGAAAGCTACTCAATAAAGTGAATAACCTACAGGAAGAGACTTCTCATATGCTATTCTTAAAGGATTCGTCTGAATAGAAGAAATCAAACAAGCCTTAGAAATCCTTTTAAAAGGAACAACTATTACGTCCTCCGACCGGATGTAGAGGAACGTCCAGTCGGAGGCAAATTCCATCCAAAAAATGAGTTGTACCGAGCAATACCAAACAATAATAAAGAATACCATCATTTGAAGACCCAATACCGAGTTATATCGGGCTTTACTGACCAAATACCGAGTTATACCAAAGTTGTACCGAGTTTTTCCCAGAAAAACTTGGTACAACTCGGTATTTCTTGGTACAGCTTGGTATAACTTGGTATTGGTCTTCAGAGAACGGTATTCCTCATTATTATCAAATAATACCTAGTTGTACCGAGCAAATACCTAATTCTTTGACGGGAAATTGCCTCCTATCGGACTTTCCTCTACGTCCTTGCACCGGACGTAATAAAAGTTCTTTTAAAAGAGGGTTGTAATGGTATGTACAGTAAATAAGTGGAAGAAACCATCTAACATTTTAAGTAGCCCCTCAACCTACTAGGGAGCCTTACTCAATATCTTTTAAAGAGAGATTCACAAAAGTCTATCGATTTAAAAAAGAGTATAGTTTTGGTCAATCAAGGTGACCCAACAACCTTCATTTTGCTCCATTTATGTTACATTTTAATAATGTGTAACCTTATTTTTATTTAGTTTGGTCAGACCCCACATTGAAACTAATTGAGTTATCACCATTTTAACAACTATACTACACACATGAAGTTCTAGAAATTTTTTAAATTTCTCTAAAATTAACTAATAATTAAACTTGGATTCAACTATCATTCCACCATTATAATATTAATAAACTTTGGTTGATTTAAACAAAGTGAAAAATGAGTTGTAACTGATTACATGGTATTCCCTTTGATCTATAAAGTGGAGGTCTAAGGTTTTAATCCTTATAAACAAAAATGTAATTAATTAATCAAATAGAAGAAAAGCAAAACATATTAGGAGAGCAAAATGAAGAATAATCAAGTGACCAAGTTGTAAAACCTGCAAATACTATTTTAGACATCGCACGCTTTTTAAAGCGCCGCGACGAATTTTTAAGTAAAATTTTCAAGGTTAACGGATTGTAACGAAAATAATTTTAGAAAATCCTACGCGAAATTCTGATCGTTTTGGTATATAGAACTTGTACCCAATTTTGCCTATTTTTTTGGAGTTATTAATTTTAGAAGCTTAAAAATACCTAATATACCCTTACTTAACCCTTAAACCGAAATTGCTTAAGTGAGGGTAATATGGTCATTTTAGCAAACCCCAATTCCTCTTAATAGCATAATCGAGCCCTCCCTCTCCATTTTCACGCGTGAAACCGAGCGGACCGAACGGGAGCGTGCGGACGGGCGACGGGCGGCTTTCGCGAGGGCGCTCCGGCGATGTTTTTCCGGCGAAAAAGTTACGTCAAATCGAAGAGGACGACGAAATGATTGCTCCGGTATGATTATCTTCAAACGAAACCTTTTAGATCTCTAGATTTTTGGAGATAGAAATTCTAGGGTTTTTCCAAAAATTGGTTTTCTCTCAAAATTTCTTTAAGAAATTAATAAGGGACATTTAGGAGAGCATTTTAACGGTAGAAATGATATTTTTGGAAGAATTTTTTGAGATTTAAATATTAGGGTTTTTGACGAAAAATTTAATTCCTTCAAGATACTTTTACAAAAATTATTCCTAAGGGTTTAGGAAATGTTTTTAATGAAAATTTTAAGTTTTTAGTGAAAATTTTGTTTTCACTATTTTGCATGATTATTTTAATCCAAAAATTATTATATAATTATTAATGTATGTTAAGGACCAATTTTGAAACAATGATTTGATGAAATTGAAGGTTTATAGATTTTTAAAAATTAGGTATTTATTAAATCCGAAAATTCATATTAATTTAATTAATTATCCTTTAAATGTCGTAAGGAATGGTTAAGGGAAAATGCCGGGTTTAGCAATTAGACTTAGAAAATTTGATTTCAAATTGTGACACGTTTACTTTATAAACTTTTAGGTGGTGATCATTAAGGTGTGAAGTTAAAGACTTTGTCGAAGTGACGTACATTATTTGCTTTGAGGTAGGTGTTCAGAACCCAGTTAAATTTATAAGTGCTTTAAATTTTTTATGCTTAGAATGCAATTTCATGTAATTATTTTCTTGTCAAATATTTTATTTACTGTCAAATATTTTGATATTTATGCTTTAAAGTATCCTACAGTTTCATGCTTACATTTCATGCATTCTTGAAAAGAAATTAAGGTATATGAATAAATGAAATAAATATGAAAGGAAATTGAAAGGAAATGAAAAGATTTAAATGGAATAAAATTGCATATGCATGCTGATCCGGAAGTACCAAACAAATGGTAATGGGGCTTTCAAAAGCCAAATGGTAAATGGGCTTACAAAAGCCAAATGATAATGGGGCTTGTAAAAGCCAAATGGTAAAGGAAATGGCCAAAAAATTTGACTGCGTACCTGATCAGTACGAAAAAGGGGTACTTCTGGGACGGGTGATACATCTGGCATAATCATTTTGCACTTTGCATTGCATATGAAAAAGATTAAAGAAAAAGAATGAAAGGAAAGCAATGTTTATTGAAAAAGAAGAATGACATACATTATATGTTATGAAAATGCTTAATTATATGAACCAGTTTCTAGTTGTAAATGTTTTTAATTTATGCATCTTATGAAATTAGCTGTGCTATGAATTACCTGCTGAGCGTTGGCTCATTCCTCGTTTTGGAAATATTTTTCAGGAAAGAAGTAATGGCTGCACGACGACCTTACACTTATCGTCGTAGGAGACCTCAAGAGGATGAAAGGTTCCTTTTTGTGTTTTCAGTTTGAGTCTTTGTATTTGTTTCAGTGTAGTTCGTGAGTTTGAGGTTTATGTAATTGTGAAAGTTTATGTTATGATGATGAATTTGAAAGTTTTATTGGTTATGAGACAGTTGATCACTTTATAACATTTGAGTTTGAAGTTTATTAGTGGCTCTTTCTTGTATTTTGGGATGATATTTATGTTATAACCTTAAGTTTTAAATGAAAATATGTTATGTATTATGCTCTTCCGTACGATCGTCTGTTCTCGCCCCGATATAATCGGGCTAGCTGGGCCGGGTCGTGACATAAACTTATATATTGAAAAAAAATGTTCTTCGGATTGCAGATGTGATGATTTTGAACTAAAAATTTATATATTGAGAAGTTGTTTTAGAAAACATTAAGAAAGTCATCCTAAACAAATTTAAAGTTCATCTCATGCTTGATATTAGTGTATTAAATAAAATGCTTTAGTTGAGATTCAAACATCAACACAAAAATCCATTCATAAAAAAAAAAAAAAAAAAAGATGCAAACATTTATAATAATGGTTTGACTTTTCCTCAATCCAACATCCAAAACCCAAATTCCTTCTTGAAAATTAAACAATTCATCTTCACCAGAAGTATTCCTTATTTGATTTCTTGGTTATTATAAACATGAAATTAAAATCCTAGAGTTTGAGAGATTTTAAAAATATTTATAAATTCAAAAGTCATATTAACATTAGCTTAATTATATTCAACTAATACAGAAATCTAAGAAATTATCACTTTCTTAAATATATATTTTTTAGTTTCAAACAATTAAATGAGCTCTTAAAAAATTTTCCATTATGATATTTAATTCAATATTGACTGAGGTGAAACTAAGGCTTCATTTAGGACGGCTTTCTTACTACTTCTTAAAGCAGCTTCTTAGTATAAAAATATAAACTTTTGTATTAAGAAGCTGTTTTAAATAGTAAGAAAACCTTCCCAAACGAAGGCTTCGCTTGGTACGGCTTTGTTATTGCTTCTTAAAATAATTTTTAATACACAAATTTTATTTTTTATACTAAAAAACTGCTTTAAAAAGCAATAGAAAAACTTTTCAAACAAAGCCTAGTTTTAAGATTTTTAGTTAAAAAATTTTTGTACTAAAAAACTGCTTTTAAAAAGCAGTAAGAAAGATGTTCCATTTCGTTTGAGATAGCTTTCTTTCTACTTTGTTTGTTAGACAAACAATTACTTTTTTTTGTTGATTTCAAAAAAAAATTATACTAAAAAAACTATTTTTTATAACAATTTTAAAAAATAATTTTCTCTATAATAATTTTATAAAATAGTAAAAAATATATCTCAAACGAAATATAAGTGCAGAATATTTTACTCATATTAAATTAAATTTAATAATTATGAAAGCCTTTATTGTTGAATTTATGGTCCATTATTTGAGATAGCTTCACATTCAACGTGGTGCATGCGCCCAAAAAAATCATTAACTATTATTGGTGGCGTATAGTATAAACGCCATAATTAGTAGCATTTTCAAAGATGACAGATGCAATAATTTATTATAGATTGAGATCTCATTGGCTTCATATATAGTCTGAACTTTATTTATTTATTTATTTTGCAATAAAAATTTGTTTTTATTTTTCATAAATGACCTAAGAAAAACGAAATTTTGGATTTTATCAATTATTAAGTAGCTGTAATGATGTAGGACAGGAATTGTCAAATTCTTCTGAAAAGGACAAAGAGCAAGCTTGCAAGCAAATTTGATGGCTATATATATATATATTAACTATATTTTGATTAAATAAAAAATAAAAAATTAATCATATCCTAAAATATGCTTATTTTGTTATTTTTTATGCAATTATTATCTTGCTAAGATTCTATTTGCTTACTAAAATTTTTGAAGGATGGCATCCAAATTTATTATATTGTTTGAAAGTTTCTTTGATTGATATATTTAATGGTAAATTGTCAGTAAAATCAATTATTTGTTGGATTATGGAACATAATTTGTAGCATCCAACATTAAGAAATATATAAAATATACAATAACATCCATATGAAAGAGGACCACTCTTATTTTTTAAAAGAAAAAAATTTCTATACATATAATAAACTAGCTAACCAGCTAGCAACTATGATCTATAAAATTGACATGTATTTATTGTATATTTAAATATTTATTATAATAGAGTAAGAGTTTATGTGAAGTCAAATTTGTCTGTGAGCGACTCTTGAATTTTACGGATAAGATTGATTATAAAAATGAAAAAGATATTGGCATTTTGTAATGTTAGATAGTAAAATTATCATGACAATATCTCACTGTGTATCATCCTATAACACATGGTTCTTTATAAACAAAGATACTAAACCCATCATAACCAAAAAAAGTTTATCAACCACTATGAATTATGTTATTTAAGGAGACTTTATATAGACTAAGGATACAATATAATTATGAACTACCTTTACTAAATAAAACTCGACTCTTTACATCGATACATCTTTAAGTATAATGGCTAGACTTTTAGTAGAAACTCCAAAGTAAAGTGTGTTTGTATAATAGTGCTCCTAGAATGGTGACATTAGACCAACATAGATAATATCTCAATATTTAAGAGTTTGGCTTATTACAAATGGTATTAAGGTAATGCACCAACCAGAAAATGAGAACTAAGTGCTTCCATCTTTCGGGTTTAAGTAAAACTAATGACAACATCAGCTATTTAATTGAGGGTAGATTATAAAACCCCTTATGAAATTATAGCTAAATAACTAAATATTGATGTGTCTTTTGGTGTACCAATTAGAATTTCATTTGAAGCTGCAAACTTTGGTCTGCTTGTATCAGGATGGGTGACCTCCCTAGGAAGTTACAATAAATGAACAAAATTATGTGGCTATTAGGAAAAAGTATACAATATCTCGATCTTTAAGAGTTTTGGCTATTACAAATGATAACAGGATAAATACACTAGCCATAAGATGGGAGCTTTATCTTTAGAATCATATATATCTAGTGGCAATTCCGGGATAAGGAAATTGATGAGGATGCAGTTATCTAATGAGGGGGACTGTAAAACCCACTAAGTAAATAAAAGTAAACTCTAAACATTGAGGTACCTTTTGGTGTAATGATTGAGCCTTTAGTAGAAACTCCAAACTTAAGTGTGTCCATACATGAGTACTCTTAGGATGGGTGACCTTCTAGGAAGTTATATGAATGAGATAAAATGATGAGGCCATTACCACAAAGTTAATAACATCTTGATATTCAATAGTTTGGGTTGTTACAATAATTAAGCGGCTAATTTTAAAATGTCTTACATTGATATAGGAGTTTATGGTAGAGAACATAGAAAATCATATGATAAGCTCTAGAGGAGCCAATTCTATAATGAAGACCATCAAGGTAATGGAGGCCAATCATATAGGAAAGAAAGTGCAATAATCCCTAGTCCAGGGACTCCCCAATATCTCGCCCGTGACGACTGATGTGGTCCTTGAGTCCTTTTATCTTACTCGTGTCTCGAAAGCTATAATCCTTAATTGAGAATCATTTACATTGGAGTGTCTTACCAACCAAATTTGTGCCTTGAAATAGGAGCTTTCCTATGTCCTCACTAATTTTGAGAGAAGGTTTGAAGTCACGGGGAAGGTGAGCTTGATGAGTGAAGTGATAATCACTTGTGTAGAGAGTTTCAAGAGCTATGGGTTAAGGCAATGGCTAGTTGTCGAGTCCTAAAATCATTACAATTGAGTCAATTCTTGGCTTATGGCCACTTTATCCCATAATATCTAGTAGGGAAAGGAGTATTACCTCTAGACATTTTGTTAGATTCATTGTATAAGTTCTTTCAGGGATTAATTAGGCTTGCCCATATGTAATATAATTGGTAAAGACACTATATATATATATATATATATAAAGTATTAAATAATAAATATTTTGAAGTGTTGCATACTTTTTCTATCTATGATTATGAGTTATATGTTTTCTTATTTTTA